>VFFE01007820.1:3956714-3972910 GCA_008921705.1 Burhinus oedicnemus
TTTTTTTTTTTTTTTTTTTGTTTTGTTTGGTTTTTTTAATACCCAGCCACTGAACACAACTTTGGAGTTAACAACCTGGGAACTCGGTGTGCCCTGACCTGCTGGCTTGGGTGGTCAGCGAGACGGGCTGGGAAATGGGAGAAGGTGATGATGCTGCCCAGGAGATGGTTCCCGTGTGGGGGGGCAGAAAAGCTGGCGGGCTGAGAAACGGGGGATTTCTCGCCGCCTTCCGAAATGAATGGCATGTATGTGAGCATGTGTGTATATTCATTACGTTCAGGCAAAGCTGCTAATTATTCTTGAAGGTGATTGGTGAATCAGAGCGAGAGAATCTAAATGAGTGAGTCGGTAGTTGAGGGCTCTCTCTGATCATAGCTGTTCCTTTCAAGTATGAAAAACAGCGCTAAAAGGGAACTTCATCAGAATGTTAATGAATGCGATCTTTGAGAGCAATTGTTCTCCCAAAGTAGTTGTAAAGACAAGGGGTTGTGTTTTCTTTTTGGCTGTTGTTTATCATTTTTACGGATTCCAGCAAAGCTTTGGAACGCTGTATGGAAATTCTAACTTTCCTGGTGTGCGTGCGTATGGTTTTTTTAGGAATGTTTAACCTATTTATAGAACGGGGTGGAGAATCCGCTCGCGAATGTGCGTGGAGCAAGGTGTCGTACAGAAGCAGAACCCCCTGCTGAAAAGAGGCCGACCTTGACTCCGTGCAGGTGGTGCTGGGGCGGTGGTGCTGCCGAATTGGGGCCCAGACCCCAAGGAGGTGAACGCTTTCCCCGCTCTTGTGTTCCTACCCAGGGCTCTGGCGGGGCTCAATGGCAGTCCCTCTCTGCTGTTTGCGCTTGAGTGTAGCAGAGTTTAGGAAGCCTGATGGTGATAGGAGGCTTCTGGACACAATCCATAAGTTCTTCAGCTGTTATCTTGATAAGGCTGTTTTCTCACATGTGTGTTGTACACTGTGCTGTTACTGTTGCTCTGATCTCGCATTGATAAGAAAACCAGTGTATTTAACTGCAGCTTCCTGTTCCAAAGGTTTCGTGCTAGTTCCACTGACTTAGCTATGTAACTTCTCATTTATCATCGTATCTCTGTATATGTACTTTGCAGCTTAGTTTTTTTCCATAGCTAGTCCTATGTTTGGAAACAAGTTTCTAGATTTTTAAGTATTTTTCTCTTCTACTTAATTGTCAAGTGGTGGTGTATCAAGTTAGTGTTTCTGATGGCCGGTTATTCCTGTAAAAAAAGCACTTTTAACCTCAGGAAAGCTAATGATTTTCTGGATGGTGCTCTAAGGGCTTTAAATGCCTTTTGGTTTTCCCAAAGGCTTGTTAGTCTCCATTGATTTGTTCTCCTAGCTGTTGATTTTTGGTATCTTGTCTGAAGCGGGTACTTAAGGTATTTTTGTTGTTGTTGAGGAATAAGAGGTGGTTGATGCAGCGCTAAAGCAGAGGGGTGAGCTCTGGAAAGCCTGAAGTATCTGCTCAGTCGCTCGAGGGGCGCTCGGTTCTCTGCGAACCACGCTGGGGTGGTGGGCAGTGAGGAGGAGGGACCCGGCTCTTCTGCTGGAGCTGGAGATCTTTGCCTCGCCAGCCCAATCCACTGGGATCCACGGGCACGTTGGGTACAGGGGAGCGAGTGGCACGGCGGGAGCGACAGGTCCAGCCCCGAGCAAGGCGATGCCTGCAGCCCGGGTCAGGGCATCGCTCCGGCATTTAACGTGCCCGCGGTGGCTTCAGAGAAAGGAAACGGCTAGTGTACCTGGGACTTGGCTGTGAAAATCCCAACCAAGCGCAGGGGTCACCCTCACCCCTACCTGAGGTCTCATTTTTAGCTCAAACTGCACTCGACTCTGGGGTTTTTGAAAGATCTAATACGTTACGAATTTTACCAAAGTAGTTCCCTGTAGCGTAACTGCTTGGCCTTCCCTCAGCGGTCTGAAACCTGGGGTAGAACATGAGATGAAGCTTGCTGAAATGTCAGTGGGACCTACCACCTCAGAGAAATTCAGCAGATAAGTTATAATTTATTAAAAAAATTTGAATATATTATGCTTAAGAAATATAAGGTACTCTGTATTGCACAGGTAAGATTTTTTAATATATGTACAAGGGATGTGATAAAATTAGTGTTCCACTTCACCCAAAAAGTAGATGATATTGGATCCAAATTAATGTTTCCTTGCAGTAGTGCATTTGACTTCTTGTCTTGTAAGTACTGAACACTTTACTGTCCTCCCAGCATGCTAACGAGATGCACTTTGTGTTGGTAATCTCAATTATTTCACAGAAGGAGACTGACTACCACAACGTGACTTTCCGGGAAGGTAACCGTGAATGAGGTAGGGTGAGACCAGCCTGGCATATTTCACTTTGTTTCTGTGATAGGTTCCTGCTTGCTCTGCAGAAGGGCTGATGTATCTATCGCACAGCCGTGCCTCCCTGAAAATGCACGTAGGTACAGAGGCCTGGAGTACAGTACCCGGCCTGGAGACAGTTACACTGATACAAAGGTTTTGGGGTGGGGTTTGTTTTGTTTTGGTTTGGTTTTTTTCCCCCTCTCTGTATCCTCCTGCTCTCCTGCTTTCTGTTTCTTGGTGTGAGGTGTTGAACTCTCCAGGCTGTTCCCCCAGTGTCAGGCTTAACTGGGCATGCTGGGCTTTGCCTGCGTGTAGATCCTAAACCTGCGTGCAGCTTGGCTGGGGAAAGTGCTACCGAAATGTGCTTATTGCTTCGGCTTCTCTGGTGTCTGCTCCGTGTCCCGGTGATACGAGTCACAGGGAACATCCGGCAGCCGGTGCTTGAGAGAAAAACAGTATCAGCAGAACCGAAACACTGTGTCCTGCTTGATGCAATATTTTTTATTTTTTAAATAAAGTGTTGAAATACAGTACCTAGGACGTGCATCTTGGTATCAGCTGTATGCGAACATGCAGCTGTAAATGAGAACAATTTCCAATTCGCTGCACTTTAATGCCTCCAGTTTATCACAGTAAAGGTGTAAAAGAGTTTTTTATGTAGGTGAAGTGGCTCTTGCTGTTTAAATATCTCCTGGCTCCGCGATGCTCAGCACGACAGGGGCTGTGACCGCTCCAGCCATGCTCCTCGCGTAGAGAAGAGAGTCGGAGCACTATTTTACCAGCCCTGTTCCATCTCCTTGAAAAATAGTCTCTTTTCCAAAAGTAGCAAAGAATACTGTTCACATGCTGAAAGGAGAATCAATCGTTGTGTTATTAATTGAAAATGTTTAAAACGGAGGAGAGGGTTAAACAACTCCCAAGCCGCTGAGGCAAAAACCTGCATTTAGTTGTCAGTCCAGTTCCTCTGGTGCAAGGAGTTGTGAAAGCTGGGCAGGAACAGCCAGGCCAGCAGATGTGCCGAGCCCTAATGACAGGCAAATGGGGGCATGTCAATTTTTGTAGCTGAATTATTTTGCACTGAGTGACTGGATCCGAAGTTCAGAAATTCCCGGTGAGAAGTAGTGCAGGGGCAGCTATGTACTTGTGTGATCCAAGATGAATGGAGAGCGTTTCCTTTGTAGCTCTGTCTTGCTTCAAGCCAAAAAGGGACTAAACTTGAACAAAAGTTGCATCTGCAAGGTCAGTGGTTGGCACGGATAAGGGGATTGAAGGGATCAAAATGATTTCCCTGCACTACTGGCTGCAAAACATGGGCTTATGGCACCATTCCTGTCTCTCCCTTTGTGCTCAGAGCAAAGCTTTTTTAATCTTGTATGGCTATCTATAGTTATGCCACACAAACCTGGCAATTTGAAGCCAAACGTTCTATTTTGGGGACTGCCAGGCACTGCCAGCAGGCTGGGGGAGCTGTGCTTGGGCTCCTCTCCCCTGCCCAAAGGCTGCCTTGTGTGCTTCTGAACAGGTTGTGATAGAAAGGCATTCAGAAAATATACATATGTGTGTATATATGTATATATGTGTGTGTGTGTATATATATGTATGTATGTGTGTGTATATATATGTATGTGTGTATGGTGCCTCGTGTAAAGGTGACGTTTATAGTGTTTGCGGTTGGATATCACCACGTTATCTTTCTCTCCAACAGATGTTCTTTCTAGCTTTGTGAAAAATACGGCTGTAACTGTTTGGTGAGGTTTTTTTTTTTCCAATTTTAAATGTAGATTGATTTACTCTGATGCTAGCGTATCCCTGATCTAGCCTGTACTTAGTGAGGAGATGCTTGGGTTAGGAGGAAGCGTGTGGCCCGAGTTGGGAAACAAATGATCATTGCGGGCTGTGGTGTGCTGAGGGACACCAAGGTCAGTTCTGGAACCCCTCCTGTTGGTTAGTGAGGCTGTAGTTTCTTTCCTGGTGGCTCTTATTTCTACAGAGGAGCTAAAATCCCGAAGAATTTTAAGGGAAGAAATGTCTCGAACCTTCCAATGATACCAAGTGCATCAGCTAATAAATGTGTTATTGCTGTCGATTTTTTGGTGGCTCATAAATGTCTCTCGCAGTGCTGTCGAAGAGGCTGTGCAGCCTCTCCATTCCACTTAGCCTGAGCACATACTTGCACTCGGGGGGAGCGAGACTCAAGATAGTATGCAGCTAAGAGATGTTTATGGAATCAGTCAAACTTGATATAAAATAATTACGGTGTTTTGACAGCTTGTTAATAGCTTGCAACCATTGGAAAAAATGGAATTACGGCATTCTTGGTCCTTGATGGAACCTTGGCATTTCTTTCAGATTGTAAAATTAAAGAAAAAAATGTGAAAGCTATTAAAATAGTTGGATGTGGTGCCTGGGAAAAATGATGGGCTGCTTAATTGAAAAAATGCTTCATTCTGGTTGAAGTTCATTGCAGTTCGGTTCTGCCTGCTTCCCTATATCTGTAAAGGAGGAGGAAGAGGGCTGATGCCCTCCAAAATCTGTCTAGGCGAGGGTTTTGGGTGTCCCACAGCTCTCCATCTTATCTGTGAATGAAGCGAAAGGAAATCCTAGCGAGCATTAGACATGAGAGAAAAGTCTTGTCACCTGTAATGACTAAAATCCCCTGAAGTGTTGCCAGCATGTACTTTAGGAATCATATAATTATATGATTATTGAAAGAGACATAAAAGACCTCATGGCAAAAGCCTTAGAAAGGGGAGGGAGGGAATCTGTATGCAAATGAAGATACACAGAATTTGCTGTCTCTCTTTTCTAGTTATTTTTCAGCCCAAAGCTCAGTAATTGCTTTTATGGGGATTACTTAATAAAACTGGGGCATGCAAAGGAGGGAGAAATTGTTTATGCCGCGTCACAGGGCTGGCTAGCAATCCTATGGAGTTGGAGTAAAAAAGGATTTTTAAAAGTAAAACTGCAAAGTGGGTTTTCTCTAATGGAAAATAGCTATTTGCTGTAAAGTTATCCTACAATAAAAGTGTTTTGTGGTCTGGTGGTTAGCAGAGGGGTCCGGAAGTCGAGATAACGGGGTTTTCTTCTGACTCTGCCACAAGTTTCCTCTCTGAGCTCCGGGCAAGTCCTTTCATCGGCGCCTGCGTCACCTCGGCCCCTGGTGCCATTGCTGGGGTACCCGAGGGGAGGCTGGATTTGCCGCTCGGGGAAGTTCCCGTCACCCCTCTGACTCGAGGGAATCGCCTCTCATCTTTCAGCCCCGGTATGCGTGACTTGGAGTGCGGGCTGTGTTTGTGCAGGAGGTGATGGGAGAGCCTCAGATGAAGGAGCAGTCGGCGCTGGGGAGCTGCGGCAGTGTTCCCTGTTTCGCTGCGTTACGGGGTGGGGATGTGCTTGTCCACGGTCAGGTGCTCCCAGGGACGGGTTTTGCGTGGGTGCGAGCACAGCACGCTGCGACGCTGCTGGTGGCGGCGTGCTGGATGCTGTACTGGGGAGCGGGTACGTGCACTGGTGTCTGCTGGCCTCGCTGGCCGCTTGGGTAGCTTGCAGCCAAAGGGGAGATCCGCTGGTGTGAACTGCTAGTGAAATGTGTCCCCTCTGTCCCGCCTCAGGTTTGTGTCTGCTGTGTGCGTGTCCCTCGCCTGTGATGTGCTGACTGGTGCGGTGCCCCACGGAGCGTCCTGGGCTTGGGGTACCGCTGCAAGCGTCAGTCTAGAGCGAGATTTTCCCCAGCCTCAGTGCTCTGTTCTCCTCTCGGAGTTACTACCCAGGCCTTGACTCAGGGCTGCTTAAGTTCTAGGCTTTGTCAGGCCTTACCGATGCTCTGGATTTATAACCTTGCTTCTCAGAGGACCGCTCATTGATGCATTTACTAGGAAACTCTCCTGATGCAGAACAGACCCATATCTCAAGAGAGGTTTTGTTGCAAGATAGGCAAAACCCCCCTTCCTTTTTTCTCAGACTTAACTAAAGCACTTGGTGCATTAAAAAAAAACAAACCAAAACCCCTCCTCCATACTGCTGTTAGTGTTGAGTTACTGAATATTTTGCAAGATCTCTCCAGGAAAAAAGAATACCACTTACTCTGGTATTCTAGTTTGAAGCTAAATAGTACCAACTTGTGATATGAGTTTGCTAATGTGATTTTTAGCTGAAAATGACAATGGTTTTCCAACCAGATGGATTCTATAATTCGCCTGCTATCAGCTCATCCATCAAACTCCGCAGATGCCTGTACTTTCATTATAATGTGCACATGGTGCTGTTGTTGATTACATCAAACAAACTGATAACCCTGCTGAAGCCCTGTCGGTGCTCCCCGGGCAGCCCCCGGTGTGTGTTTGGCGGGGGGGGGGTGTGTGTTCGCAGGCTGGCCCCACAGGTACGAGGTGGGCGCTTGGAGCTAAGCTACTTTCTCAGATCCTTTCCATTGCTATGGAGATGGCCGCGTCTGCGGGGTCGGCAAAACTTGCGTGGAGAGAACCATTTTGAGACGACTTTGATGCAGGCGCTGACGTTTGCGATGCTGTTTCTGTCGGGGAGAGGGTTAATGAGACAGAAACGAGAGCCTCTGGGATGCACATGGTCTGTAACTTGATTTCATGCAGCTCATGACTTTTCTTCCACATCATTGGATGACACTAAGGCACATAGGGTATGTGACTTAGAAATTAAAATTTTATCTGCATCTAGGCAAAAGTGCTTGCAGGGCTCGAGCAGAAGAAGGTTCCTGTGCCCGTTACAAAGTCATCTGTACAAGCTTTAGGCTTTTTGCAAGAAAAGGTGAACTTTTCAGCAGCTGTTGGATAGGAGGTTGTCTGGAGCCTCATGTTAACATCGAACCCGATTGCCTCAGAAAATGAGCTTGTGCTTTGGCAGGTGTAGGACGTGCCATTTCCAAACCAGAGGTTACGAACTGCTCTACGGGGGGGGCCTGTGCGAACTGAGGTAAACTCCCAGGTGGTACCTCTGATAAACAGCTATATGTAGTTTGCTTGATAGGTTCCCAAGAATTACTTCTGAAGTCGGTCTTTTTTAAAAAAAACAAACTGTTTACACGAGCTGTTTCCAGACAGAGCATCTTTGATTTCTTAGCTTCGGCCACGTTGTGTCCTGAGAAATACGTGAGTGGGCTGCGCAGTCTCTGAGCGTGATGCCTGCTTTTCCCCCAGCCGGGAGGTCCTCAGGGTTGTCATCGCTGGGCTTATGAAGTTCCTGGTCTCTAGGCACGTATTGCTCTTGTGCTGCAGCTTCGAGGCAACGCATGCTACGGGGTTTTAATATCTTAAAATGATTTCTCTTGATTATTGAGCTCTAGTGTGTTGCTCAGATGAAGCAGGCACATGTGGGTTTCCAGGGGAGGGTGTTCCAGCTTGCCCCTTGGACAGAAGCGAGGTCTCTGCTGGTTTCCTCATCAGCGCTTCCTGGTCAAAATATATCAGTGGATTTTCTTTACCACTGCCAAAATAAATGCCGCAGACAATCCAGGGCCAGGAACGTCATCATCATCGGGTTACTGAGTTTCTGCCTGAAGGTCAGCTAGCTGTGACTGTTACTGCATAGCTCTTCGCTGATGTGTTTGTGGTCTGCACTCACACACCACGTCTGGTTGCGTGTCTTCACTGTAGTGCTTGGCATAAGGATATGTGGCTCAAACAGGGGCATGTTTTATGATACTTCTCTGTAACTTTGTTTGTAAGGTTGGTACGACCTGTAAGGTTATTAATTTGACCTCAAAAAGGACAGCGTTTAAATTGCTGGTGTTTATATCTGTGTAAAGTACAACGTGCTCTTCATCTAAAAATCAGATTATTTGGTTTATTCAATGGTTCGTGTGTGTTGCCAGAGAGATCAGTCCTTTCTTTTTAACACTTATACAGCAATTGGCACATTTTACTTCCACCACTTACTGTGATCGCTTGGAGATGAGAGACTTGTGTGCTGTACCAGCAGGACCCAAAGACAACCCGTTTGTGCCGGGCGGTGTTGGGAAGCAAGCAAGGAGTTACAATAAAATGGGTAAACCCAAACTTCTGTCTCAAACTTCAGCCCAACTGAGTCCAGCTTCCAGGCGGTGTCAGATCCGGGCTGAATGGAAACAGGCAGCAAACCCCATCAGAAGATTGCTGCTGGGCTGTGCTGCCGCGGGGCCGGAGCCAGAGGGGTCCCACTGTCCCCCCGGCCATGTCACCTCGGGCTGGGTGGGCACCCGCTTCCCCAGGGTGCCCGTCCTCTGCAGCGGTGACGATGTGGCTGGCACCTGGGGATGGTCTTGTGAAGCGTGGTGAGATGCTGTAACGTCTTAGGGCTGGTAAATGGGCAGCTTCTGGTGGTGTGTTTTCCGCAAGCAAATAAAGCTTGCTGTCGTTCGGGGTTTTTCTGGGTTTGATTTTTGTGTAATTCTGATTTTCTGCTAATTACCAGTATGTGAATTTTCACTGTTTTGGTGTGCTTACCTGGGTAAAAAGGAGCACGTATGAGGGAGAAGAGAATTTTTGTCTCAAGTGATAGATGAATTCTTTTTGTTCTTTTACATCTCTCTCCTTTTGTGCATGTGTGTGTTAAAATTCCCATTCCCTGTTTATAAATGTTTAACAGATGAAGTCACTGGTGTTTTTCCTAGTGTTACCTTTGTGATGTTCAGAGCATAAGCAAAATGTGATTCTTCGCTCAGTCTCTGCTGAATACTGTAGGAATAATGAGTCCGTGCCTAGAGCGTGAACCCAGACACAAAAAACATGCCAAAAAGAATACAGACCGGGGGGGGGGGGGGGGGGGGGAATACAAAGTGTAGCTTATTTTACCAATTTTACCGGAGCATCCTTGTACATATTTTGGGGTTGGGAAGGGGTTAATCATGGTGTAAGACTGGCCTTCCTGATGGCAGGGAGCAGAATGTGAGGGTGGGGGTCTCCCTTTCCCCCACGGTGGAGAGATGCTTTGGGGAGGAGGCAGCTTGGGCAGTGTGGTTTCACCGGTGCTTCTGGAAGCAGGGCTGGAAGTGAAAAAGCGTGGGGGGGGAAATAAATCAGCTGGCTTTGTGTCTTCATGGACATCCAAGCCTTTTCAAAAAGAGTAAATGCTGATGTCTTGCAACATATTCCCGATGCTGGTGAAAGGAACAGAAACAGGCTGGAGGTTTTCCCAACCCGTGAGTCGACATCCCGTTGCTTGTGTTTCCCAGGCAGCTGCCAAACTAGAAACATTCAAATGTATTTTTCTGGGGGCTGCAGGTACCTTTCAAGAAGGTCAGGATTTGGCTTGCAGCTGAATTATATGGTAAAACCTTTGCAGTGATGTATAGAAATTTTAATTATTTTTTTTTAGACTTTTTAGTTCTAATAATAATGTGTTGTCAAGCTGTAAAGCTGAATGAACTTCAAATATCATCTCTGTTTAATAGCATTTAATCTTTCTGTTTTCTATTTTGTTCAGCCTGAACAAAGTAGTGTCATTTTCTCTTTAGACTATGGTCATTGAAATGGTTTGTCTCTATTTTTAAATAAAGAATGAGAATTTGGGCTCCTAGTTACTTAGCGCTACTCCTTTTAATGTTGAAAGTTCATCCTTTGCTCCCACTCTTCTTAATCTGGATTTTCTAAACAGCATCTAAAAATATGTGTCTAAAAGACGTAATTAGCGTTGATATTTCAGTATCTGGGTGTTTTTTTTTTAATAGGGCACCTGGGTATCAGCACTAAACGTGAAGAAAATTGAACCTATACCCAAAATGAGTGCATGTAATTTTAATTGGGGGTAGGGGAAGAAACAACCCTAAAACTTCAGACTGATTTATTTGTTGGTGCCGTGCTTGTCCTACGTTCCATGTGCCCTGTGGAGGGAAGGGGAAAAATGGCATTTAATTAGTACTTAAGTAATACCTTGCTGCTTAGCTTTATGATTTTAGAAAAATCGTCCTAGGAAAACGCATCCTGGCTGGGGCGGATATCTGTTTGGTCGATATTATTTTAAGTCTGATAAAGCATTGTTCACACCTTCTTGGAATGTAAAACAGGAATAAACGGGAAACCCAATCTCCTTAGCACTGCATGTCACACAGACAGGCCGTGCTCTGATACAGGGATTTATTTCATGCATGGTAGCCTAGACACGAAACAAATGTGTAGAAAAGGGAATTATGTAAAATTGAAAGTGACAATTATGCAAACATTCCAGTTGAGGAAGAAGTAAATTCTTTTCTTTTTCCATGTGCTTGGTTTCAGAGCTAACGAGCAGCCTGTTGGGGGTTTTGGGGCTGTGTGTTTGTATCTGTCCTATCTCTCATCGCAGCTACTACTTGTTTCTTTTTTTTTTTCTTTTTTTTGTTTGACCTTATTTTGCCTTTTGTTCCATGGAGTCATTCAATCTTTGTGCTGCAGGGTTTGTTTACCTTGCCAGAGAAAACGTTAGCACCCTTCCATTTAGGAGCCCAGGGCTGCCGTCCTCAGCCCCTTGCAGCACAGCGCCGTGTCCTTTGGGGACAGGAACATGGTGACTGATGGGGTCCAAACCTCTGTATTCAATTTTTTTTTTTTTTTTTTTAAAGGGAGGGGAAACTAGTGAGAGAAGAAACAAGCTGTGAAAATGGCTCTGTGTTTAGACAGACACCCTTTTGCAAAGCTAAAGGACTTGGTCTTCCACACTGCTTGGTAATTCCCACGCTTGCAGAAATAGGGAGAAGGAGCTGGGGCTGTGACCACTTTAATCTGACGTAAGCGTGTGTTTTTGCTGAAGGGAATGGTCCTTTCCTGCCCTGGCTGCTTGTCCCAATTGCCTCCCTTGTGCCAGTGCTAGCATTTATGCTGCCAGGAAAACTGATTCCCTGGTTCCCTGATCTGGCTCACTGCACGGCCACGCAAATGCCCTTTGATGCAGGGGAGAGGGGGCTGTGGAGCAGATGTGTATTGATTAAAGAAGCCCTGTAAATATGGCCTGAGCCTTTGTAGCAGGATTATAGCTGCATGTTCTTTCTGTGTTTTAGGTCATCTTCCAAGTCCTGTGAAACGGGTGCTGTAAAATGATGATGGTGCTGGAATGACTCTTTCGAGGCTGGTTTCGGTTGAGCTTGTGAAGTTGGGATGATGTGGTCAAATATGGGGAAGTGGGGAGTGACTGAGTGTAGAAAGGATTACTTGGGAAGATAAAACCTCACGTGCAATTTAATTGCTCTGAAACCCCGGTTTCTACCTTGTTTTCGCTGATTAGTTTCAATGTGACAGGGAGAAAGAAGAGACAAGCTTTTGTTTGCGCCTGGTCGGGTGCTTGGAGTAGATGAGGTATCTAACCCTATGGATGGCAGAAAGATAAAAGTATTTCAGTCTGTAAATGGCCTTTAGAGCTCAGTTTGTGCAAAAACTTTTTCTTTTTAGCCTTCTGTTGTCCTTTTCTCCTTTCTGTCTAAACTGCTTCCTGTGCATGTGTTGTACGAAGGAGAAGCCAGTATTGGATATTAAATCCAAAGAGTGGGGGAAGAAGCAGCTCTTCTCATCAGTGTCGTTTTCCTTGCTGTAATCCCACGGAGGGATTGAAGAAAGTGTTGGGAGGATAAGATCAGTGTTTAAGCCCAACTAAACACTGGCTCTGCTGCCGAAAATGGTTTAATGGAGGCTGGTTCTGTGGGGAGGGTGAGAAAATTGCACATAAATTGTGCAAATTCCTAAATAAAAAGCATTTAATTGCAGTAAAAGAGGGGGAGGGACCCTCTTGTGTGCACATTGGAGACTTCAGTGAGCATAAGTAACCTCTGTGGCACAGTAGTCATTGACCTTGTCAAATCATGCCATTGGAGGTCATGTGTGGTGAAGTGGGTTGCCACAGGGGATTAGCACATCTGGGCAGAGGGTTTTACAGCTGAGCGTGTGTGCCAAATCCCATCTCCAGCAGCGCATATGGATTCATCAGAAGACGCAAGGAGAGAGAAGATGGGAAAGCACCTGCCAGAAATGCATGGGAGAAACCTGTCTGGAGCCAGGGGCTGTCTTGACCCCAGGTGCAGGAGGAGGGACAGTTGGTTACACTCTGGACTCCCAGATCCAATGAGAAGAGGGACTTGAAATTGAACTAGAAGAAACTTGCAGGCTTCCCTCAATAATCTCGTAATTAGGTAGTCTCGGACACAGAACTGTCTTTTTGCCATGTTTTACCCCATAGTTTCACGTATACAAACATTCTTTTACATCCTGCCTACACCTGTTGGTTTGGTATGAGCAGGTATATCGACTCCTATGTAGGACTCAACACATACTGTCTAGATTAATGAAGGTATTAGGCCCATTTCACAGGTGGGAATGCCTGAAGCACAGGGAAAATGAATAATTACTAACAACTGATCCATTTGCTCTGTGCCTAGAAGGGAGAATATTCAAGGCTTTAACTTCCCTGCTTTATTGAAGTGTTTAATAGAAGGCTTGCTGGCATGGCATCCTTGAAGTCTAAGCATTTGAGTGTGAGGTTTTATACAGACCTGTTCTGCTTTGCCTCCTGTGTTCTTCTACAGTTCTGCTGTAGTTGATTTAATTTCACATCCCACAAAGAAGGCATTAAAAGAAAATTATCAATACTTTCAGCAGGAAAATAGTTGGTATCTCAGTAGGTAAAAGTGGCATTAAAGTTGAAGCTAGCTAGTCTTTGTGTTTGCCAGTAAGGGAAATAATTTGTCACTGATGCCCGTTGCCTCCTGGGTGAGAGGAGAAATGACTAATGCTTTGCTCATGCCTTAGTTGTGAGGACCTGGAATGAAGCTGGTTGTAGTTACTAAAAGACTAAGTGGCGATGGGTTTTTATACTTGTGCTACATTTTTGCTAGGCACGAAAATGTGAGAGTTCTGCAAAGTTATGATTTTTAGAAAGTACTGTTTGAATAACGTCAGGAAAGTGATGCTGAAGGTCGGTTGTTGAAGGCACTCTGTGTAGGACAGAATACCTGTCCTGACGGATGGTTGGGCTCACAAGTGGCATTGGTGACACACACAGCAGAGATTCAACCCATAATGGGGTTTTCAGCACTGGTGGCTTCTCAGGCTTCTTCAGAGGATACGCGGTTCCTTACAAAGACATGTTTAAGAGGGCAGGGAGTGGGTGTGTTTTTCATAGTCACCTTTAGAAGTTGTCCCTTGACTTCCCACGAGGGACTGCAGGGCACAGATGAAGGTCTGGACTTTAGTTGCAGCAGTGGTGGAGCCCTGGGTGGAGCCCGGGTTCTCCTGCATCCCACTTCATTACAGTACTTACTGTACTGTATTGCATCCAAAATATTAGGTTGGACTTGGAGAATTAAGTGGCGCAATTATGAAGTGGATGAAAAAAACACTTATGTGGTGGCTGTGATAGATTAGTCATTTTGTACCTCCAAATAGCCAATTATTCCTCTGACTGGCTTTTATCCGACCAATTTGCATGTGCAGTCATGGTAACTGGTTTGCAGATTAGGGGCAGAATTTCACATGGATCTGATGTCACATTTTGGTCTCGTACGCTTGGTGCTCCCTGGAAGCAAAATGCATCGACAAGGGATTCTGTGTAACCGATCACCATTAGCTGCTTTGTATTTTTTCACTTTCAAAGCCTTTTCACACTCAAAGGAAACAAGATGGCTCACTTTTATTGTAGTCTTTTTTTTTTCTTTTTTTCTTTTTTTTTTTTTAATATCTGACAGGCGGATGTAAAGTGGTCCCAGCTCCATAGAAGCTGCAGCACAGATTTCATTTGTATTGGCGTTCTCGGCTGCATAGTTTGAGAACACATTGTTCGAGGGCTGGGAACTCGCTGGAGCTGCAGTGTATTTCAGAAAACATATGAAGGGGGGGTGGGGTGGGGAAGAGCTGGAGGAAAGAAGGAAAAATAAACTGAAGCGGCACGGAGTGACCAAAGGTGAAATCCTGCCTTGCTGAAGCCAGTGTCAAAACTCCGTCTTCGCTGGTGCCAGGCTTCCATGTCTGCTCTCTGATTTTGATCTGAACTCCACTGGTGTGCTGAAAATTAACAAAACGGTAATAGATTTAATATTGCACACCTAGAGAGCTAAGTGAAATCTTAATTTGAAGAATATTAATTATTCAGGTAGCTGAATTTTGCTGGTAGGTTAAATATAAGCTCTGTTTCTGTCGGGGGTTTGTGTCAATTTAGCGTGCTGTGGACTTTGCAGAATCTCTGATACGAACAGTCTTTGAAGTGGAGAAATGGTCTAAAGTATTTGCCAACAGCCAGCTAGCATTTTAAAAGCTTCATTTGCTTCAAATAAGCAAGCCTTTTTAAAAAACAAACAAACAAAAACCGGTTTGAAAGTGTAAGAATAACAAGATACTCTTAAAAAGCCTTTTTGTTTTTTTCATACGGGCTCCAGCAACTCAGCTGTAGTTACCTTGGTCTCCAGTGCCGCTAAAGACAAATTAAGCTAATAAAGCAGTATCTCGCAACATCGTAGCAAATAAATTAGCTAATCTGCATGCAAGTTTCTTGCTACACCAAATTTAAACTGCTTAAGCATTTCCTTCTTTGATGAGAGGCAGAGGTTTTGATAAATGTAACCTTTTCAAGGGTCCGTAACACAATGCCTTGTCAAGCATTCAGCAGTCTTCTGCTGGGTTCCTGGAGTAAAGATTGTAGGTTGAGAAGTATTTTAAGGAAATTATGTATTTAATTTCTTCTAAGTGACAACATAATCTTAAACCGATAATAAATATGTACGTGAGAAGGCGGGTTCCAGGGAGGCGGTTGTATCCACCTGCCTTCCCGGGGCATTACCCAACTTCATCGGTAGCTGAAGGAGTTTCTTGTTTTCCGTCACGTACTAATCATATACTAGCTATAATAAAGTCTTCTGCGTGCACGAGGGTACGTGTCTTCTTTCTTCCATGCACTTAAAATAGTCGGATCTGCCTTAGGTTTGTTGTAAGCTCCTGTTTGTTCCTTTGCCTGTTCTTTTGGGACTGACCTCTCGTGGCACCGTACATTTTTTGAACAGAGCAGCACCCCTGAAGTCTCCTGGTCTTGCGTAAAACCTACTGTTCAAATAGTTACAAGAGCACGAGCACCTAGTTTTAAGTTGTCTGAGCTGTTTAAACTTGTGAAGCTTTTCATGTCCTGAACCCAAGTGTGTAAGTTTTATTAAAACTAGGGGTCAAATTTAATTTTTGCAGTAGCTGCTCAAAAGCCCCTCCAAAGTGCTTACAGCACAGCTTGGGGGGGCTGGAAAAATCAGAGTTGAAAATTGGGGCATGTCACTTTTTTCCCCATCTGGATAAGTTATTTAATCTCTGTCCCTCTGTTTCTGCTGTAAAACAAGGATAACTTATCTCACAGTACTTGTACTGCTTAGTAGTTGTAAACCCTGCATGCAGGATCTTTTTGATAGGAAGTACATTAAGATTAAAGTACATGGTGTTTTGTTCTGAAGAGTTTGAGGATGAAATTTATAGGCAACTGTAAGCTGTGTGTTTGTTTATGATAAAATTGGGAGATGAATTATAAAGGAACAGACACTGGTGTACTGGCCGTGTAACTTGCAGCTTTACATTACAAACAGGCTCTTGTTTGTGGTGATAAAGGCAAGAAATCCACTGTATTCTACTAGCCACAAATAGCTACATGGGGTAGAGCTTTTCACTCGGTAAAAATGAGCTTTTTCTCATTCTCAAATCAGTCTCGGCTGTTTCTGTTAAAAGAGCCTTCTCTCCACCTGTTCAGAAACTGTGAATTTTTGTTACTGTAAGAGTAAAAAGCATCTTTTGCTGCTGAACATCTTTTGGCTGCCGCTGTTCTCTCCTCCCCCACCTTCTTCTATATTCTCAGGATTTAGTTTGTGAAATTCCGTGTGTCCTGTCCCCCCCCCCCCAGTCCT
>VFFE01007820.1:3972930-4112917 GCA_008921705.1 Burhinus oedicnemus
TTTTTTTTTTTTTTTTTTTTTTTTTTTTTCTTTTTTCCCCACTCTTCCCCCTTCTTAGTGGGACGCAGGGCAGAGAGGTTTCTAAATCATGTTAATTGCTTGTGACACCATTCCGAGCCCTCTCCAGAACTGACCAGCCCAGGCCAGTCATCACCCCTCCAGCATGGCCAGACCGATCTGGGCTTGCCTTGCAGCCTCAGCCATTTGCTCTCACGAGAGTTCAAAAACCCACAGTTTAACCAACTGGGATTTCCTGGCTTGACTGCGGGAGCTGCAGTCCTGCACTGGGACCCCTTCTGGGCCGGGCAGAGCCTCGTCATTGGGGCGGTTTGGGCCATGCCATCGAGTCGTGCCCGGCCTGGGGTGCGCGACCTGCGGGAACTGGCAGGGCTGTGCTTCCTGCGCCTGCTGCTGCTGCCTCCCCCTCGCCCTCCCCATGGTGGGAGGACTGTGCCGGGGGGTCGGGGTGGCTTCGGAGGTGGGGTGGGGGTGCTGGGGTACGGGTGGACCCGCCACGGCTGAAACCAAAGGGTGGTGAGCTGATGTCCTGGTTTGAGATAAAACAGAACCAATTTTCTGTTCAGTAATGTTACTTTTCAGTTAAGTTCTCTCTTCCTCTTATTTTCTCTCCTCCCTTCTGAAAGGAGTTGCTCTTCCTTCTCTGAAGGGGGCAGAGGTAAAAGAGAGCCAGTTTTAGCGGCCAGTCCAGCCCAAACCATGACAGATGAATTACAGTGAATATTAGAAAAACAGAGAACTATCCATGCTTGCCCCCCACCCCATCCCCTCCTTGCCCCTGAGGTTGGTGGTTGCAGGGGGAGGGCTGGCTCACGTCTGCTTCCCGTCGGGCATCACTCCCGCTGCCGGGCAGTGGGATGGAGATAAAAATAAATAAAAGCATTCAGGCTGCAGGCTAGAAGCAGAAGTGGAGCTGATCCCAGTGTGCTCCAGCTCCGAGGAAGCTCCTGGCCAGCTCTCCCAGTGGAAGCATGGCCCTGCCATGCACTTGGCCAGAGCCATGCCAGGTCCGGCAAGGCAAGGAAAGGGTTGGTGGTCCTCTAGCTGCTGTCCCTGGGCTGGGCTGTAGGCAGCAGGTCTGTCTTCAACATGTCGCTTAGTGCTGGGCTTAAGTTGGTCAGGCATCTGGCTACATGTCTTGTGGCCACAAAGAAGTTTGAGCATGAGAGGGCGAGTGGGGGGGCACAGCCGTGCTGCTGGCCCTCCTGTTGCTCTTCTGGCAGCCGTGAAGGAATTAAAACTCAGGTTTGAGGTTGTGTTTTAAAATTGTGCGCTCTTCAGAACAGCAGTTAGGACTGGGATGCTGTACTCTGTGGGGAAAAGAGAGGAGCAGCTGACATGAGTGTTTTGTATCAGGTTGTCTTCAGCAGGATAGTCCTGCTGCATCATGTCTAACTGTAAATAATTAAAAAAAAAAAAATTTACTTCCTTATTGATTTAGATCTCCACATCCTGGACTTTGGGCAAGTTCAGGTCTAAAATTGATGTTTTAGTCTGTTGCAGAATCTTATTTTCTCTCTTGTTTCTGGCACTTCTTGCTGGCTGCCACCCCTGCCCGGGCTCTTCCCCTGGCTGCTGAGCCCATTCTACCTCCATGCTCCCTCCGAGGGTGCGGAGATGCACGGCCGGGCCGGGGCTGAGCAGCGAGCCTGGCTTTGTGCGAAGGCTCTGCCAGGCTGGCGCTTGTGTCGGCTGGGTTCAGGGGTGTGCTGTGGGGAACAGGCGGGAGAATGAGCACCATTGTTGGCCGGGGGATAATGTCTGCACAGTGTGAAAGTCAGCTGGAGACCTGACACAACAGAACTGCGCTTGCACGCAGGGCACGGAGCCCTCGGGACAGCCAGCGCTTCTGTCTGCGTGCGTATCTTCTGGTGTGGTCCTCCTCCTCCTCCTGGGTGGGGGTCAGGTACACGTTGGCGGGTCCAGGTCCGCTCAGTCGAGTCGGCAGATCTGACTGTGTATGCAGGATCTGATACGATATTTAATGGGAAGGATGGGTGATCAATTTTAGTTTGGTTTATTTTAAGTTGCTTTCACGCATGCGTAGAGAAAACAGCTTACAAGAGGAGAAGGAGCAAAGGTCATCTTGCACGCACACCAAAAAAGCATGGCAAAAATACATTGAAATCGCATCCAGTTTCTTTACTACTATGGCTTTATTGGATTAGAGGGGAAATGGGAACCCAGGGGAGGTATATTGGAAAGATGACCTTGTGGAGTCCAAGGGAAAAATAATTTGTCCAAAAGCCTGCAGTTACTTATTAAAAATTGTCACCTTCCTACCCCTCTCTTCATATCTTTCTCTTATTGTTTTTTTTGTATGTCTTGTAGGGTTTTTTGTTTTTTGGTTTTTTTCTGGCTTATTTGTTGGCTGTGGGTGTGTGGCACTTGTCCGTTCTCTCTCAATCCCATTCCCCCTGGTCATTTAAAACCTCCTTTGGCAGGAAGGAGCATCGAGCAGTAGAGACACAGGCAGTTGTGAGTGAGCAGCAGAATGGGGTTTGTACGTTGTTGCATGTTTTGAAAAATGGTGATCTTTGCCCCGAAGGATTGAGCTCTCAAACCTGAATCTGGCAATCCCCCTAAATTGGACCCGGCTTTCTCTGGGAACTATAAAACCAGCAGATTTTCAAAACCTTTTGCTAATGGCTTACTGAATGAAGATCAATAGCGATGCCGAGAGGAGCCAGGCCTGGAGAAAGAAGGCATAATGCAAGCTGCCTGATTAATTTGCTCTAGAGAATAAAAGCCTTCAGAGATGAGAACAGGGTATAAAATAAGTGGTTATAGACTTCCTATCCACTGAGTAGAAAATGTTAACTTCTTCAGTCTGGTAAAGGGTCTCCAGCATTAGTTTTGTAACGAGACAGTATATTCAGTGTCAGAGGGACTAGTCAGAGTGTGGACGAGGCCCCTGCCTGTTCCTCTGCCACCCAAAGCCACCTTTACTTCTAATCCCTATGTCAGGCAAGCGCTGGAAAGGAGATGTATTGGCATCAAAACTGGAGTATGTATCTGCTTCTAATCCTCAGATTAGCTTCATGATTTCCATTGTCAGTGCAGGAGTTCAAGTAGTCCTGACCGTAAACAGCCATAAAAAGCTGATTTCTTCCCTTTTTGGCAGTTTCAGTCTGTATTTAAAAGTACTATTTCTTCAGGAGAACTAAAGAGTCATCTATGTTCTCTGAGTCATGTTTAACCATCTTTGCTGGGCAGCCACATCTGGGATGCAGCATGTCACGAGTGAATGGCTGGGTCCTGCAGTTGAAAATGATGGTGAACAAAGAAGCCATTAGAAGTGTGTGCATGCTTCTGAAATGCTCCTAATTCAGAGGACTGCATCCTTCCCAAGCTGAGTAACTTGCGTACTCCTGGCATTATTGCGGTGTTGTTGGATTTTTCTTCTTGATGGCTCAGGTTAGAGAGAATTCGGTTTTCCAAAAGAAAAGAACTTCATGGAGGCTGTTCACTGCACGCTCTTCTTTTGCCGTGATGCCCATGCTCAGACCATTGCTGGTGAAGCAGGAAAATCAGGAATTTTCCCAAATGGATTTTGGCCAAGGGACTGGTGTTAATGTCTTCCCTCTACTTAGAAAGGTTTCTTAATCACAGGTGTCCAGAACTTCCAATTTACATCCTGGTGGTACTTCTGCGACAGCAAAGGTGTGTGGTAGTGGTTGAGTAGATCCTGGAGTGATCACCTGGCCTTCCTGCAGGACTGTGTTTCCACTGAGAAGAAAAATGTTATCCTAAAATCTTGTTTTCATGTTTGTTCTCAAGCTACTTAACATGCATGGTTTATTTTTGGAGAAAACAATGCCAGCCAGATTTGTGCTAATTGTTGGCAACAGTATGTTAGCCCCTCAAATGCTGACAGGGAGACAATGTTTGGTGATTGCAGCCATGCAAAGCTAAAAATGACTTTAATTAAACAATCATGAAGTATACTTTGCAATGTAGGAGTTGAACAGTGGGGTTTTGGGTTTGGAGTTTTATTTATGTAGTTTTTTCACTCAGCTGATTGCAGGTGTTGTGTGACAAATTGGATCTCGTTTATGTTCTGCCTTTAATATTATTCCTGAATATATGAAAAAACCAAAAACTATCATCTCTGGTGACAAGTTCCCCTCCTCATTGGTCCTCCCCCTTTGCTAGCATTGTAGTTAATCTATACTTTAATTGCATTTATTTGTGGGTTTTGTTTTTTTAAATTTTCTGTAGTAGGGCTTTTTGGTGGCATTTCTTTGGTTGCATTTTGACAAGTCATTGGTTTTTTTCTTCTTTGAATGTTTGAAGACCTCAGCTGACTTCATGGTGCTGGGACTCAGCTGAGTGACAAACACTGATTTTTCTTGCTTTGTGTGTGAAAGCAGAGCGGGTTGGGTCGCAGCTTGTGGGGTGCAGCATGGATGGGTCCCTCGCCTTCCTCATAAGCTGCCCTTCCTCCGTTGGGTTGGCGGGGATCCTACAGGTATGTGGCCTCCAGCTGCAGGGGCTTCAGTGAGTCCTGAGAATGCACTTAATTTTTTTCTTTTTTTCAATCGTGGGACAGAGAAAGCAAAACCCGTTGTTTGGACTCGTCACTTGCTCATGGTAGAAACTTTAGGGCCAAAGATGTGGCTGATGCCTAGTGTGTTTGTATCTCACTAGTGCCGTGGTGAGGTGTGTGGGTCAGTTCTGAAAGCCACCAGTAACCGTTTCCTCCACAGACCTAAGCGAGAGGACCAGCCGGCTGCCCAAGTCATTAGGATGCTTTGAAGATGCTACAGTAGGAGTGGTAACTGTGCTGCAAAGCAGCCAGCCCGTGAAATCAGCTTCTCTTCAGGCTGTGCTTGTAATGGCCTCGGGCTCCAGCGCCTTTCAAGATAGAAATCAGCCTCTTCTCTCTTTTGCTACAACTGCAGAGATGTTAGTGGTGTGTCAGACATGCTGCAAAGAGAAAAGGTTTCTGGCTGCTGCCAGCCTGCCCGTGGCTCTGAGTGCCATCAGCTATTTGCTCTTTTTGTCCAGAATTGAACAGCACAGTGCATTGCTTGCCCCAGAAGTGCTTGTTTTCCTATATTTACCATGCTGGCAAAGGACGACAAAGGTGGCCAAACCCTTTAAGATGGGGAAACATCAACAGAGAGGAGGAGTGATGGATGGAGCCAGCTGGACGGCTGTTTCTGGCTATTGCGTCTATTTGCCGTAGTCTTTCGCTTTTGGACAAGTACCCTGTAATTCACTGCGCCATCACCCAGCTTTGACTTCCCAGTGGTGGTTTGTGGTCGTGGCTGTTCCGCTGCTGTGCGACATTGTGTGCAGTACGGTGCTCTGGCTGATTTCCTCTGCTCTTCCTACAATGAGACGGCTGCTCAGGTATATAACAGCACATATATCCTGTATAGAAATGGAGTAGCAGCCCCTCAGAAGAAGATGCTCAGTGAGCATTGAACGGATAGATGTTTTGGCAGAGGAGGGGGGTTAAAGTCCTTTCTGGGCTGCAAAGGCAGGAGCAGCACAGCTTTGGTCACCCTCACTTAAAGCATTTAAGGTGATGTTAACACTCCTGGCTGAAAATTCAGTTTAAAGTAGCCCTGAAAGGGTAAATCTGTGTAGAGGGCCGGGCTCTGTGGCTATGGAGCATCGGGTGATACTTGTGAGACTCTGTCTTGCAAAACTTGAAGGAGAATAAATTGGTATTACTGGAGGCCAACAAAGTGGAGAGTAATTGTGATATTACTGATCATCGTGTCTTGCATATGTACAATGAATTTATATGGTCATCCTTTTGAGATTTATTTTCTGTGTTTCTACTTCTTTTTTCCTCCAATCAAAATATTTTCAGTCTGCCTCTTTTTTTTTTTTCTTTTTTTTTTCTTTTTACCTAATGTGTGACCCGATGAGCATCTTAAATATTGTTTCCCTGGCTCACCAAGAGTGGGGAGAATGCTCCGCGGAGCGGTGGGATGGTGCGGAGGAGCATCCCCAGTGTTTCACATGGTCTCTGTCTTGGGGATGTTCTGAAACCCCCAAGAGCCTGGCTTGGCCTTTGGACAAAGAGGAGCGTTTGCTCTCTGAGGACACACAAATAGTTGCTGTGCAGCCGCTGGAATTACCAACTGACTAATTTGGAAGTGTGCTTAGGCACCATGTGGCTTACTGTCAAGTTTCATTACAATTTCACAAAATCTTAATAAGGAAGTTTGGAAGGGGGGGAAAAAACCCACACTCAGGAATGATAAATGTTCTCCAAAGTAATATTATTAAATTTATTTTTAATTTAATTTTTCTTTAAATCTGTATATGCTTGTAGAAGTTGATGCTTCTGACTCTAGGGAGGTTCTTGTTAACAGCCCTGCGGTCCTGTTGATGGCAATTGTAGTAAATGAATTTTAATAAATATGAAATTATGATTCTGTTGCACTTCCCCATCCCTGTTGAAATACAACTGTGATTTGGCCTGAAACACACCTTTTTACTTCTGTTCTATAGAATAATGAGGCTTATGGGGCTGGTTTTTTCCCTTTTTCTTTTTCATGAGAAATCAATTATATATTTTATATGATACCAGAGTAAACAGTGCATTCCAGAGCAGAGTAAAGAGCGCAGCAGCTTGACTCTGATTCCAGTGTTATATCTTGTCTACCTTAATGTCTCTAGCCATTTTAAAACCACTTAGAATTAATTATCTAAGCTTTAAAGCTCCCCTTCTCTGGCTCCTGCCTATAGTAGCCAGCCACAGAAAAGAGGACTTGGATATAAACAAATGGTGTTGCATTGCATTCTCTAGTTTGAAGACATCTTTTTTCCCTTCATTTATAGCCTTTCAAGTGGAATTGCCTATTGAAATGTGACTATTGGTGTTGAATCGAATGGCAGGGCTCCACGAGGCTTCAGTGCTGCGCAGTGACAGCACAGAGGAAATTAGGTGTTTCAAAGAACTGGACAAATTAGAAGGCAGAGAGCGCTTCTTATGGCATATTAAAATAGCACAATTTTAAAGGGCCTTTGAACTTATTTTTCAGTGGCTGGGTCAGAAACATGCTGTTTAGCTTGACCAAACTACTCTTTCCCTTTTTGTTTGCTTGCATCGCTGGGTTGAGGGGAAGCAAGAAAGGAGATTTTTATATAAGCAAGCTGGCCCAAAAGCTTAAATCAATTGGGTTTATTGTTGGAGTTTCCTAAATATTCTTTAGCACTGTTAGCATTGGTCATATATTTCTTAATTCTTGCTTTGTGGTGGTTATTAAATCATTTTGCCGGGCACGACTCAAAATGCTTTTGCTGCAGTGCGTGCTATTTGCCACTGGAGTTTTTCCTGGAAGTTAAATGTATTTGCATAACACCTTTAGAGCATCTTCATCAGCTTTAGCAGTTTGCAGTTCACTTTGTTATTGCTATAAGCTCTTTTTATTCATGAATGATGGCTCAGTTACCCAGTTCTGCCTCTATCTATTTTTTAATTTAAAATATTTAATTTAAAAAATTTGGTATCTATTTTTTAATTTAAAAAGCATAGAGCAAGTGCTCTATAAGGAGGAGGAGTTAGTTCCCTGTTTTGCTTGTGCATGAAAGTGTGTTAGGAAAAAAATAAACCAACCCAGGAGAAGGTCTTATTTGTAGCTGGGGAAGCTGGCTCTGCCATGCCATGGACCAGCTGATGGTGTATGTCTCCAGGGCAAGAGGCAGCTATGGAATGAACCCTGGCAGCGGGCAAGACGAGTCTCCCCTGCCGGTGCTGCTGGCTTTGGGGGCTTGAGAGGAGGTGTCGTACCAAAACCGGTGAGATGCAGTTGTTGGCACAGGGAGTTGGGGAGAAGGTGGTTTATGCAGAGCTAAAGGAGGTAAGGGGATCTGGACGGTATCAGTGGGAGCGATGCCTGGCAGTCTGCAAAGGAAATAAGGGGATATTCCTTAATTTGTGGGACCTGAGTCTCTGCAAGCGAGCAGGTGTAGCTGTTAGTATCTATAGGCTGGAAGTGATTTGAGATTCACCTGTGTTTGCGTGGATTGTATAATAAAATAAAAAGCAATCACCCACCCCACCCCCTAAAAACCCCCACCAGTGCCTAATGGAGATGGGCAGCTTGAATATTTTGGCCCATATATTAAAAATAGGTAACAATATTGTTTGTAAATAGATGATTCCCCAGTAAAAAGGGGAGAGCATTGGAGGGAGAGTAACAGTGCCAATGGCAGGGGAAGCGCTTACAGCGGGATGTTGCTGTGTACCTGGTTTAACTCCTCTTATCCTTCCTCCTGTCTTCCCACTAAGACGCCAGGCAGCCTGCTGTGCCCGTCCTTGATCAAACAGCTTTTATTTTCATTCTTTGCTGTGAGAAACTGCTCCAGTTTTAGTAATGTAGTGGGTAGAAACAAACTAAGGAACTACTTGCTTGGAGGAAACGTAGCATATCCCAATTAGCCAGAAGAGGCAAGAAGAAAAACATTGAGAGCAAACGCAAGCAGGCAGCCAGGAGAGCCGGCACTGTTTATTTTTGGCAGGAGCTGCTGAATGGAAGCTGCTTGTAGTTAATGCTGTGGTGGCAAGACACGGCCAGGGTCAGGTTGCAGCTCTGATTCAGGCACCAGTAACGGGTTTTCCTCTTTCTCTCTCCTTGTTTCTTCCCCTTCCCCTCCTTTTGCATAGACCTTTGGAGGACTTCTCTCTTCCTCCCCGGCCCTGGGTGCCCTAGGAGGAAGATGCTGGAGTGGTGAAATAATTTCCAGCAAACCCAGTGGCTTAGTAGCTATTGCACGTTGGAAAGGGGCCAGGTATGCCCGTGGCACAGATCCTGGCGCCGGGAGAGCTCCCCGTGTTTCATTGGTGTTGTGTTGCATTGCAGCAGCAAGCTTTACAGGGAGAGCCCGACTGGGCCAGTACGGCTCTGGGAGAGGGGGCAGGAGCTGCCGAAGTGGCTTCTAGCAGCGGCTTTGTGGTGTTGGATGGCCACTGAGATGCAGAGTCTGTACGTGGATCCAGGCCGGGCAGGTATGCAATCAGCATGCGTCCGGCGTGTTAAATAGGGCATGTCTTGTAATGCCAGAGTCTGATCACAGCAGTGTGTAGAAATAAAGGCTTTGGATAGGAATGCAATACCCTGTTGAAAGATAAATAGAGGAGTTCCTTAGAAAACAATTGGGAGATCTGCTGGAAGATAGTGCATTTGCAGGTGGGTGGAAAAAGAGCCCTTTCCTTCCCCTCCGTGTGTCCTCCACTGCCGGTGTCTCCTGCCCCTCTGCTCTCTCCGGCGGCTGGGTGCCCGGTGCTTTCCATGGGGCAAAATTAACTGGGAAAGATGAAAGAGCTTTCATCGCTTGCCAGAGCTGGCAAGAGGGATCCGGGAAGCTCAGAATTCCTTCCTCGCATCAGAAAGTGAGGGTTGCATGCCTTTGTGCACCTGACTACGACTTTTCCCATTTCTGCGGCTGGCCTGAGTGCACTGTTTTCGGGCTGTGGTGTTAAGCTCTTTGCCACCCAAGTTTGCAGTTGTCTGTCCATTTTTAAAGCGTGCAGGTACAGAAAGAAGGTTTTATTCTCGGTAGCAAAGTTTTACTGTCCAGGATGCTGAGTGCGGGGTTGCGGGGGGTCCCTCGCCCCAGTGGCAGGGGGGTGTGATGGGACCAGCCGAGCGCATGGACCCAGCGAGGAGAGGGCTTGACACCACGGTCACTGTCACACCAGAAGGACTGTATGTCCAGGACAAGGTCTCTAAAATTGCCACAGGATGCAGCAATTTCAGAGCTGCCTTCCCCCTCCCCCCCTCTGGAATCGTACAAGGAGATAGAAGTCAAACTAAAAAAACAGCCCAAAACTCAACCAACGCCCCTCCCAAACCCAAGCAAACAAAAAACCCCAACCACCCACAAATGACAAAAAACCTCACCCAAAACAATTTTAAAACTAAGTTTTGTTATTGTCTCCCTCCCTCTAGTTGCTCTGTCGCTTCTTTTCTTTCAAGGAGGAAAAAACCAAAGCATAATTTGTCTACATTTGTAGATTACAGGAGGCTTGCTCCTCTCAAAACAGAATATGGGGTAGTTTAAATACAATTTTGCAAGGTAAATAGGTTCCCTTCGTCTTCCAGTGCAACCACTTTAAATACTTGTATTCCTCGTTTTGCAGTTCCTGGATTGAAGCAGCAAAGAAAATTCCCCCACCAGCTTCCACTGAAATGTGAGCAGAGATCTATTATCCAGCCCACAGTCTGGTCTTTTTATTAATACCTTTTGCTACAGTGTTACAGTTCATTAACACCAAGTTGGGAAGTTTTAAATCCAGACAACAAATACTTGCTAATTAGAGTTAATGGATAGCTTGTTGCAGCTGTAATCTCCTGTTTTGCTTTAATGGCTTTAAAAAAAACCTCCACATCTTAAGAAGTCGCTTTTTGTGTGGCATAACTGTTGGAAAATTGGTCATCTCCTGGCAGAGAATGTCCCTGTTATTTTTCTTTCTCCTCCCTACAAATCAATAATTATAACTAGTTTTCTCCTTATGGTTCCCTTTTTGGCAACTGCGCAAGAGTTCCGATATGAAATAGAGCATTTACATTTCTGTGCGAAAGTGCAAAATTGAGATGCATTGGCTGTAGCGCTGGAGAGCCCTGCTGCATTTTTCATATTCCCATTTAGTGAGAAGCAAAGATTAGCTGCAGCTCAGCCATCCTGCAACATTTCTGGAAGTAACTGAAAATCCATCTAATTGCTAAGCCAAAAACTAATAAAAAGCACATATGTGCAACTCTCACAAAGGAAAGCAGCTAAAGATTGGAAGGCTATTGTAATCTTATCTCAGTGGGGAAAAAATTAAGGATTTATTTGGCTCAAGTTACTCTCTTTGTCTGCTTAGCTGTGTCTGATGAGAATCAATAATTACCATCTTCGTACCAAACTGATGTTTGATTAAATTCTCTCCTCTGTCTCTTTGGACGCTCACGTGTGCTGCTGGGATGGGCTTTCGGTAGCTGGTACGGGTGAGCTCCATTAGCCCGGCTGGCTGACGAAGTGCCACATAGGTGGCACTGAGGCAGGAATTGGAGAGCCACTGTTCCCGGGTTTTAGCGACCTGAAGGAGGAGGGTGACTATGTGCTCGCCCACGCGGCGCTGCCAGAAACACTCCTCATATGCCGCAGGCTCATGCCAGCAGAGCTGAGCTTCTGCTGCCGTGGGTTCCTCTCAACCCACCTTTTGTTATGGCTACTGAAAGGTGTAAGTTTTCCATAAAAGCGCTGAGTTTTCGTAGAACGGTTTGGGTTGGAAGGGTTGGAGGCTCATCTAGTTCCAACCCCCCACCATGGCCAGGGACACCTCCCACTAGACCAGGTTGCCCAAAGCCCTGTCCAACCTGGCCTTGGACACCTCCAGAGATGGGACAGAGTGTCCACATTGTATTAGCACTGGGATAATAACGTGCCTTTTCCCTAAGATTAAGAACTCCGACCTTCTGAGTGATACCCTCTAGATACTGGAGGCTCTTGCATTTTGAGATGAACCTGAACTGACTACCGTCACATAGGTGTTGATAGAGTTACACCTGTGTAACATATCCATTGCTGACTTAAACTGCTTTGGTTGTAAA
This sequence comes from Burhinus oedicnemus, assembly GCA_008921705.1. NCBI lineage: Eukaryota > Metazoa > Chordata > Aves > Charadriiformes > Burhinidae > Burhinus > Burhinus oedicnemus. The sequence continues at coordinate 3,984,513 of VFFE01007820.1, forward strand.
GGAAGGGAAGGAAGGCTAGAGAGTAAATAAATAGATTGGTATGTTTCCTTCAATGCACGTACCCCAGCCAAAGATGGGTTTCAGCAGCGGCAGCTCATTGAGTTGATTTACTTCACTCAAACGCATTGGCAGTGCCCCCATAAGTGGTGGGACTAAACACTAACTTGAGAATTTAAACGTTGCAACAATTGCTCTTTATGACTGGAAAAAATCTTGAATTATTTCCCTTTTAAAGGAAACATGTCGAAGCTCTGGATGGAAGTGGTTGGTGTCTGTTTCTGGAAAAACCAACGTGCTGAGCAGTAACCAGCAGCTACATGTGTTCCTTTCAAAGCGTCTGCTGGAAGGGCTGACCGGGAAGAATTGTATCGGAGACACTTGTGTGATGGAATCTGGTGCTCTGGGCACATGAATATTCACGTACTTAAGAACTGAGTTTAAAGTTTAATAGGCAAGTGTAACTGTTGAGAAAGCTGATGTACTACTCTTAGTGCAGTCATGTAGGGACTTCTCGCATGTTTACAGTTATGGAAACAGGAGGTCCCATGGGAAGGTGGGGGAAGTACTTGGAAACATGCTGTGACTCTGCTGGATCAAGACTAATGCTGTTTGAGTGGGGGGTTTTTGTGTTTTCGTTTTTTTTAAATTTTTCTACTAATGTTTTCTTAGCCAAAAACCTAAAAATTGCACACAAACTCTACAGCAGTGCATCTAGTTGATTTGTTATTCACAAAGTCCTGGAGCAATTCCTAGATTTTTCTGGTAAGCTGTGGAAACGACTCTCATTTCACTGCTGCTAATACAAACTTTGCTAGTGACACAAAACACCTCCTGACCCCAAACCCTCATGGTGTGTCCCAGTTGCCCGTTCTCCCCATGCATGTGTTGTATGGGGTCTCACCTCTCTGCTCGCCTGCAGCTCCCACCTGAGCCCAGTCAGGGGTTACCCCGTCCTCCTGCCCACAGTGCAGCCCTCCGGAGGTGCCAGCTTTGAATGCGGTTTGCCTTTTTTTTTGGGGGGGGGGGGGGAGTCAATTTGCCATATATTGCATTTATTCTGTGAAGAGGAATAAACCGTGCTGCAATAATGTGTCTTGTAAATGAGCCTGTGTAATCTGTGCGTTCCCTTTAGTGAGCTTCACCCGCTCTTTGGAGCAGATGGGAGATCGCCTAGCAAGGCTCGGGCAGGGTTTGTGCTGGCCACTGCTCAAAGCACTTCTGGGCCTTTTGAAAGTGGGATTAAGACTTTAAGAAATGGTGTAGTTTGTTGGCAGAAAACACAATGACATACTGCATTTTCTGTGAGCACCTTACCTCATTTCTTTAGCAGAGATTCCAGTTCTAGAGCAGTGAACCCTAAGGAACGCGAGCTTTCTCCGGTTTCTTGGTGTTACATGCAGTGGCTGTAGAGACGGAGATGTCTGGCAGCTGCTCTAGGAGCAGAACACTAACTTCGTCATCGGGCGAGAAATTCAAAACAGCGTGTGTTGCACTGCAACGTGGCTTTGTCTGGGCACTGCTCGGAGTCAAAAGTAGACTGAAAGTGAGCGATTAGAAATACGTAGGAGTGGGGTTTTTTCATTTGCAGCAGGTAAAATAGAGCTTCAGCAACTCTTACTTAGTTTCTTGGGGTTTTTTGTTTTGGTTTTTGTGTGGGTTTTCCCTTGGTGGCAGCGGCATGCATTCTGGAGAAGCAATAGGGAGCAATAATAATTGAGGAACTTTCCTGGCTTTGCTTTCAACTTAGCTGTGTATGAAAGGCATCGCGCTCCGTGCGGATGATAGGACGTGCGTGGGAAAGCAGAGGGTGTTGAACTAAGGCAGAAAAGCGCAGTTATTACTTGAAGTCCTCGAGCGGCACCTGGCAGCTGTGACCCAGTCCAGGGCCTTGCTGTGCTGGCTTTGCTGCTGGAGACGGGACAGCTTGTCGCCCCAGCAGCCTGCAGTCCCCTGGCTAAGCTGGCCTTCCTGCCCTCGCTGCCCGAAGGAGCACGGGGGCACAGGCTCGCTGAAGTAACTTGGCTGCCATTGTGGGATGAACTTGGCGGTGTGATTTCCCTGCCCACCGACTCCGCGGAGGCTTCCCTGCGCAACTGGAGGCGGCTCAGACTTTTGAATATATTTTTTTATCAATTGCATTATTTTTGCAGCAAAATATTACGGCGGAGGCTTAGTGGGTGAGGGTTGCCATGTACGCGAACTCCTTCAGGCTGGCTTTTGGAAGAGTGTCTGGGGTGGAAGGCAGTGAAACGTGTCTCGCAGCGAGGATTACTTCCCTCCCGCCTGGCTCTGAACAGGTCGGGTTTGATGGCTGAGGAAATGACAGTCTGACTTGTCTGTAAGGTCAGCGGGATCCGAGCGCTTTCTGTTAAACCTCTGTTTCTCATATTTTCTGAAGTTCTTGAATTCGGTCCAATGCTCATTTCCTAGTTTGTCAGGAAATTGTTTTGCTGCTTTATTGAATGAACTGCAAAATAATCCCGAGGAGGGGAAAATGTCTTAAGGAGAGTCTCAGCAATGCTTTAGCTGCTGGTGCCTGGTAAAACTGCGTAGATCAAAGCTATCTGTCTGACTTTTTTTATCTTTACTGCTTTCAGCAATGATATTAAATTGATTCTAAGGCAACTGGAAAATGCTAGGTTGAAGTCAATCAATAGATGCACAGCAATATCTCTCCATCCATACCAGCAGGACCCTGCTTGATGGAGGAGCTGCTTTAGGTCCGTTGAACTCCAAGCACAGCAGAGGAAAAACTGCGGTGAAGTTGTTCTTCCTCAGAGATTTGGTGAAAGGTTTATGAGCTGGGTTTTGATGATCTTTTTTCTTAAGCCTCCTGGGCTGCTGTTTTGGTGTTGGGTTATGGCTGGGTTTGGTGTTCGCCTTCTGGAGCGTGCTTGCTTTTGGACGTAAGTCTGGCCTTCCACCTCTACGGCCAAAGAATGAAAACCAGCCCATAAGGAATTTTACATCCGTGTAAATGACTCTTAATTTACGCTATTACAGAAACAAGATCTCTTAGTTTTCCTCTCCTTTCATGGGTCATACTTGGTGTTTACTTTATTATGTGTTCTCTGATAGTGTCCCACCCTCTTGCTGCATAACTTGTTTTCCTGGAGGCTGGACCTGCCTCTAGTTGAAAATATTGCCAAGCAAAAACTAAATAGCTGGCTCGGATTAACTGCTAGAAAATGTTTCTACTAAATCTGTGTAGGAGGAGAGAAAGGGAGAGGCTGTATCCTGGCTGCAGAATAATGCAGAAATCATAAGATAAGTAACTTCCAGTAAGTAGTAAACTTCTTCACTGAGTTGATATTAAGAAACGTGAAAAAGTGACAAAATAATAGTGTACTTTCAGTATTGTCCTCCTTCTCTGCACTGGCCAGGCTTCTGCTGTGCTTGCCAAAGCCCAAGCTTCATATAATAGATGCCTTCTTAAAATAAAGCTGTATTGAAAACCAGTGAGAGGCTTTAGTGATACTAAACCCCCACCCAGATATGAAATGCTCAGAGGGGTTTTTGGTTTTTTTTTTTTCCTGTTGTGGTAAAACTGCTAATGTGATTGGGGAAATTAGGGAAGGGGTTGAAACTTGAAAATTTTTTTTAGAAACATCCAGACTTTTGATGTTTTATTGCTGAGGTGAAAGTGGTACTTCTGAAGTGCTGCGGAGGAGCTGGGTCCGGGTCCGTCCCCTCCCGGGCTCTGGACAAATCCAGAACAATACGCCAGGCCGATGCCAGCAGCCTCCTAAGGGAAACCCTGGCTGAGGACAGCGCAGACGTCCTGCACCAAAGCCCCTCCAAAGGGCAAAGCAGTCTCCAAAGAAATGTCCCCGGGAGGTGCCAGTGTCTGATGGAGCCACAAGCAACTGTATAAAAATCAGGTGTAATTTACCCAATTCCTGCCACAGGGAGGCTTTTGTGTTTGACGTAGGACTTGGTGGACACCTTGGGGAGGGTGTGAAATTCCCTCCTGATAGCAGTTTTGGAGCATGAGGGAATGAAGTTTGCATCAAGGCCGGGGGCCGCATGGCGAAGCAAAGCCACGCTACTCCCCTGGAGCCAGAGGAAACAATCCTGAAATAGAAGCTCTAGGTGATTAGATAATACATCGTAAGAATTTTTGCCACAAGTGTAGCTCATTCCGGGCTTGTTGGTGCTTTGCATCCCCTTCCCGCTTTCCCCTATTGACTTGCAGCTCGTCGCAGGCCTGGGTGGGAGCTGGTACAGTACGGTGGCATGGAGGGTCGGCAGGGCTGGGTGCCGTCATCGTCCACAGGTGATGTTGGAAGGAGCACCTGTGTGACAGTCAAGTGCCCCTGGTTTCATCCTGCTGTCCCCCTGGGCGATGCAGGTCTCTGGGCAAAGGGGCAGGGAGCGAGGTGGGGGTCAGCGGGAGAGCCCTGTGGCGGGGGGATTCCCTGCTCTGCGTCTGGACCAGGCAGTCTTGCTTCTGTTCAGCATTCCGGTTTCCGAAGCACTACAGCAATCCAAAAGCATGTGTGCTGGCTTTCCCTAGTGGTATTGCTCTAGGTAAGAGTCCTTTGGAGGCTTATCTCTATCCCCTCTAAGCAGGGACGTGTCAGACCTTAATTCCCTTTGGTCTGTGTCATTGAACCGCAGCATCTCATTTTATCCCGTTACACAGAGACTTAAGGAAGATATGGCCATCCAAGTGCTGCAGGAGCGCTGGGGCTGGACATGAGCGGTGCTCCGGGAGGATCTGCAGAGCCTCTGAGGTGGATTTCTGGCATTGCTTTTCCTGCTCCATCTGCTCGCAGGCTTGTCTCTGAGCTGAGTCCCAGTGCTCACGCTCTGTGAATAAGGAGCTGCTGTGTTGCTTCTGGGATCCTTCATGCAATGCTAGGAGCTGCCTGGTTTGTCTTTTGCTCTTCAAATAATTCCTCAAGCTTTCAGGAGTCTGAGTGCAAATTTCATGCTGAAGGAACCTCGCGTGTTACACAGAGCCCAGGCTGTTTTGCCGGGCGACTTTCATGCTTTAGCTTCTGCAAGATGCTGCAAAGCAGAGGGAAGAGGGATGTGTGTGTATATATATGTACATTTAGAGAGAGCTGCGTGTCTGGTGGGATGCGGGTGCCCCAGGTGCCTCGGGATGCCACAGCATTTGCTGTGGTTGGGTGCTGGCGAAGGCGCAGCAGAGCTCTGTGAAGCTACGGCCCGAGCCGGTGCGCCAGGTGTCTCAGTTAAGCGGGTCTGTGGGCCGTGATCAAAAGAAACATTTTCTTTTCTCACCTTTTTCTAACTTTAAGATCAGGTGAGCTGGGTTTCACAGAGAGTTCTGGGTTTTGGAGATGGCTTGGACATCTCTTCAATTGTGCAGGGGTTTGTATTCCTCTTGCTGCAAGGGGAAGGAAACCACCATTACAAGGGTTAATTGTTTCATAGGGTTAATGGCTCTAACTATCGGCTCACTTGACCTGGTGTCCGAGTGGCTGCCAGTCACGGTGTAAATGAACTTCTCACCTGCAAGAAGTCATTGCATTAATTCTCACAGAAAATAAATGGATCCTGCCTCATTCTGCCCAGAATACGTGCTGTTAGCTGACGGGGAAGGAGTTGTGCTCTTCCAGTGTCGCACCCTTTCATCAGCCCGGGCGTCACAAATTTTAATTCAACCTCCAAGGAGTGCTGGAGGAATTCCGAAATCTTTTGTTACTGTTAGAAAGCCCAGAAAAATTTCAGTGAGAAGGCATGCTTGGTTGTCCTCCAACAACAAGGCGCACGTGAGGTCCTGCTGCTGCTGCTTGCAGTCTGTAAACATCTACAGAAGGCAAGTTGAATTGTAATAAGAAGGGGCTAGGCTTTTCTAGATGTGCTCAAGAAATAAAAAATATTACTTCCTTCTCCTTTTTCTATTTGGTGGCTTGGATATCCCGCTCATACCTATCTGATGAAATTATGTATATTTATTCTGAGTATATCCAATCTTTTTCTTTGCTTGAACCCTGTAGTAGGAAAGACGGGCACATATCCTACTGTGCTGTCTCTTCTTCCCGATGGGGAAAACAGTATGCTAGCTAACCAAAGACAACAATACTTTTTTTTCTCAGACTGAGAAGCTAGATCAGCACAGGTAAAAATAATAATAATTAAAAAAAAAAAAAAAAAAGAGCCCTACTGTTAGAATTACGGTGGAAGACCTGGCACAGTCTGGACAGCAGCTTGCTTACGAAAGGGCATTGCAGGGGGAGAGGCTTTAAAGAGCAAGTTCGGTTCCAGGTAGAGGTTTACCCTCTGCGTTTCCTTTGACCCATGGAGCAGTTTATAATAGCAGATTTCCTTCATCTGACTTGCCCTCACTGTCCATGTGCTGTACAGTATGCTGCCGGATTGTAATTCTCTTGGTAATAAAATACTTTGTCATAGAAATCTTCACACAAGCACCGGTGCAACGCTGCTGTGGAGCTGGCAGACATGGGCTATCATGACTGACTTTCTCTTTTTTAGTGTTTCAGAAGGCTGAAAGAGAAAAGAACCATTAATATCTCTCGAGGCAATAGCTAAAACCCAAGGGAGAGAGACTAGGGGCATACACAAATGTCAGAGTTAAACACTTAATAGGATTTGGGGGAATTTTTTATTTTATTTTCAGATTGATTCTTTTAATTTTTCTGTGGTCTCTGTAGAGCTGTGCCATTCTTCAGTGAAGTTAAAACCAATTAGGGCAGAAGTTCTGACTTAGACTTTGCATTTTCAAGTTTAAAGTAAGTTACGGATAGCTTTCAAGGTCAATATGTGGTTGCATGCTATGAAATTTAATTGATATTTTTCTTCCCTAAAGCATCGGCTTATTAGCAGGCAGCTCATCACTTGCGTAATTCCCCTGGACATCATTAGATTTAACCTGGGATGCTTTATCTCTGAAGGACTTGTATTCAAATTTTAAACGCTTTCTTTTTCCAGAAATAAGTGATAAATTCTACTTAATGTTTCCGAAGTTAAGTATGCACAATGAGAAATAGAGGAGGAAGAGGGATTTAAGTGTGGGAGTGCGCACACATAATACTGAGCAGAAATGTTTTAGAAAGAAAAAGATTGGGGAGCCGAAAATAAAGCTTTTAAGAGAAAAACAAAGCAGAGAGTTTACATGCATAAATATCGCCAAGTTAGAAGTAATTCTATGTTAAAATATTTTAATGTAAAGTAACAGCGTTGTCATTATTGTGCTTTATAGGTGGACAAAATGCTTAGAGATCAGTCCCAAGAGTGTTAACAAATGTGTAGAGAACAAGCACTATTTGTCCTCAAAAGAGCACATTTTGGAGGATTGTTTAAGTCGCGTGAAGGTAATATGCAAAAAGTGCTTGCCCTCTTCAGAGATTTGGACTCTTTCCAAGTTTTGCACTGAGCATCTAAGCAAGACATTCCGGATTATTAATCACCCTATACTTAAGTGCAAGTTTTTCGTAGCTAATGAGATTTTTCCAGAGTGGACAGTACCTGAACAGTGCATTTAGTATAATAACATATAATAACAGAAAAATGATGTGCAAGCCAAATGTTATGCGATTCCTATGCTGGACTCTGTCCTATTTATTCTTGGCAGGAGATCACGTACCATAAGGGAGCGATGATGCTTCCAGAAATCTGTGGCACGTGATGTGTTTTTCTTCACCGAGGCACGAGGCGATGTGCCATGAAATGTCAGCTTGCTCTCCGTTTCGTGAGCGGGTTTGTTCCTTCAAGGGAGAGGGCAACATTTGTAACAAGGCAGGTGGAATTGCGAGGAGGAGCGTCCTGTGCCCCTTTCCAAATGCAGGTCAAGGTTTTGTGTGCGTAATCAAATATATAACATAATTTGTATTTACATTAATAAGTTAGAGTGAGCAAAACCCTGGCCTGCGAGAAGCCAGAGAGCAGAGGGGATTTATTTTCTTACATAGTCAAGCGAAAGGAACAATATCTCTTTTATGTTGATAGCCAGGACTAAATTATTCTTGGACTCATTATTAAATGAAGCATATGATTAAATATTGAAATGAAGACTTATTTTTCGTATCTGCATTGGAATGAGGAAAAGGGGGAAACAACCCCCACCCCATGCGGCGGAGTCAGTTCCCGTACCCAGAGGAGCCCGGGAGAAGGGGGCTGTCTCCGTGGAGCCTGGGCTGGAGGGGATGCTCACACGTGGTTCGGGGAGGAACGTGTGTTAGTTACCGCACGTCGCCGCTGTGCCGGTGGAGGGATGCAATCGCGAAGATTGTCGGTGCTTGGCATTGTGCTCTGGGAGCTGGTGCTTTTCTCAAAGGGATCCTGTCCCTGCGAGCACAGAGAGAGAATGCTCTCCCAGAAGATCCCGTTTCCTGCCGCTGGCTTACATACGTGTAAGGTGTCTCTTAGAGCAGATGCTGGCACAAAACCCACGCGGAGGTGGATAAATATAGTACTGTTTTGTTGGTGCTGTGGTGGGTTGTTGAGATCCCGGGGAGGTCGGTGCTGTGCTCAGCCCGGCTCCACGGGGTTGTGTTTTACTCGGCTGCCCCGAGAGCTGTGTCCCAAGGGCCTGCAGAGCAAAGGCCATGGCGAAAAAGGAAAGAAAGATTGCTAACCCCGAACTGCAGGAGCTGTGCTTCAGGTCCTCCGTTTGCAGGTACAGTTTTCTAAAACAGTGTGAATGGCTTCCCAGAGGTTTGAGCCCGTCCTCTGGTTTATGGCATTGTTACGTGTGTGTGTGCGCATGTAAAACAAGCAAAAAAAAAACCCCCACCAAATCTTGCAGCGTATTTCTGCTTTCAGGTGGGAGTGAATGTACTTTTTTCCTTGCAGTTTGTGTTGAGGAAGCTCGCCGTAGAGGTGTGCCTGAGAGAGACGCGTGGCATTTCGAGAGAATTAAGGATATCATAAGGGATAGAGATTGGGAGGGCAAGTGCAATCGTCAGTTATGATTGTGGGTCTGGTCGGATCTACTGTGTGTAAACCAGCGTGATGGGGGCACTTGGGAACCCAGGCTGGCACAGACACACACACACACGATTCTCATGGACACAGGAAGTGATGCTTTGGCAATCTGTGTGCTACCAAACCTCTTTATAAAACTTGCTTGTTTGTGAGATAGTATTTATACAAGAACATAAAATGCAGTGAGGAGTGCTTTGGGTGGCAGCTGTGTTACGTTACCAGCACTTCCTAATGGCAGTGATCTGTCTCGCCCGCATTACTTCGGCTTCTGCATTCACTCCTCTGATAAGGTGGTTAAAGCAGAACGACCCTTTTTCCCTAAATGAAACAAGAAATTTTTAATTGGTTTCCCTGACATGCCCACAGTTCTTGAGGAGTTTTCCTTGTGCAATTACTGGCCTTTCTCACATGATTAAAAAAGCGAGCATTTGAAAATGGCAGAGGAAATCTGCGGATCAGATGTTGTCTGATTTGAAATTCACGCCATGTTATGCTGCGCGCGACAGCTTGCAATGTAAGCGGAGTGAACAGAAAAACTTCATTTTGTTGCAACATACCGTTATCAACCTCCATCTCTGAAGGTGCATCTCCGTTTGCCCTGTGTCGCTCCTGGTTCCCAGCAGCTGGGGTTAGAGGAGAGAGCGGGTGGGAAACTTGGTCTTTTTTTCAGAGGTTAGAAAAGTCAAGCTCTCGTGACTCCAACCATGCGAAGTTTGCTTCTTAGGAGTAAGATCCTCAGTGTTTCTGTTTCTGCCAGATCTCAGAGGTGTGATTTTTGGCTGCTGCGGCCCCGTGATGGCCGGATGGCTGAGAGCTTTTGATTCCCGTCAGCCCATCGCTGTCCCCTCTGCAGGCATCTGTCCGGTGTGCTCCGTGAAGACCTTCTGCAGTCTTCATACTTGTGCTCTTCCCTGGAACGGGGAGAAGGAGCTTCCCAAATCATCACAAGGATGATTTCAGTAAGGAATGAAGCTGTATTCATTGCAGGAAAAACACAGGAGTTAGTAGCACAGCAATACGTGTGTTTTAGAGGGCTTCGTTTTGCAGCTATGGTGTATTAAAATGTGCTGCTGTTCTTACACGGTTTGTTGCTTGTTTGGTAAACTTTCTAGTACAGCTATTAAAAGTATTTAGTTTATTGCTGCATTGGTGGTGCTATTAATAGTCTAACTCGGTAGGAATGAGTGGAAATTGATGCAGAAGTACAGATAGGCCTTACCCGGGCTCCATTTTGTTATTTTTATTAGTGACAGATGTATTTTGTTGGCATGCTCTCCCACATGGCTGAATCGCATCAAACTCTTCGTGCTCTTGGAACTATACTTTAAAAAAAAAAAAAGGTCAGACTGTAGAGCTGAATTTTACATGGTCTGCTGGGCTGTTTGTGTAATTACTTAGAAGTTTCTCCCCAGCTTGCTGAGCAGTGTTTATAAATCAGATTTCGGTGAAGTTTGCAGTGTCAATAAACCTCAGGAATGACTTGGCAGTCGGCTTTTGAACTGTCGGGGGGCAAAGTCCAGAGGCAGCTGTTCTTGCGTCACCAGCGTTACCAAAATGTCCTATTAGACAGGTCTGGAGAGTTGCAGTTTTCTGTGTGTTTTCCTGTGCCTTGGACCTTGGAGTTTTTGTAGCTCTCCAAGGACCATCCGCTGCTGTGTTGGTTCACATCTTTAAATAAAGAAGCCCGCTGTGGGCTGATAACATCGATTCCAAACAGGCAACTAATGGAGCAGATCAAATACACCAGGGATGCTCTGGTCTTCCAGAAGTTAAAGTTTTCGTTATAGAAATATGGAAATGGGAGACTATTAATTTTGTTCTCTTGACAGTTGTTATTAAATCCTACTTACTTCATGTGATCTTAATTCTTTTCAATTTTGACATCTCAGTGCACAGAAGAGCTGTGCAAAAAAAAGCCCAGTCACTCTAGAAGTTACTGACAGACCTGAAAGCGTTTTAAGGGGGGAGACGTGGGTTTGTTTCTGCTGCATCTGATGCTGAAATGTCCATAATGAACCCACCACGAACAGCGCAGGAACATGCACCTCTGCAGCTTGCCTGCAGACAGCGTTGTGCTGTTGATACCGGCGCTTCCCCTTCTGAGGTTTTCATAACTGTAAGTAGAAGCACAATGTTTTTGCTTATGTGCTAGCACCATTTCTAGGTGGGAAATGGTGTGAAAAGGAGACCTTTAATCCAAGTCTGCAGTGGGGATTTCCTAAGTGCACGTAAGCCTGAGTTAGGAAACCGTAAAGGGGAAGGTCTGGAAGATAAGATCCTTTTGCTCCTATTAACGCTTAGAGGAGGCTTCCCAAGATGCTTGCAGTGAAGAGCGTTATGGATTTTATTTTAAAACTGTGTCACATTTAACTTCATTGCTCAACTGAAAATGTCCCAGTGCTAGATCAAACTAAACTCAATTTTTTTTTCCTCCTGTTTCTACATTGCTGGTTTGATCTCTAAATATAGATGATCAATAGAAATCCCCCACCATTTAAAAGCATTAGAACTGGCTGGTGAGATTTTTGGCTGTAGAATTAGCTGATGGGAGCGGTGTTACGGTAATAACACACAGGTCAAACACACGGATGAGTTGGGTGTTTCTGCATTGAGCAGAAAGCAAGGTGCAGCAGTCCTTCAGCAAGTTTCTCTAGTCTTGCCTGCTGAAAATGTGCTTTTATACTTTTTGTTGGGCTTTGCATTTTTGTTTTTGTTAATCTTTCCTTCTCACGTGGCACTTCTATTTCAGTTACTCGTATTGCCTTGTACCTCCTTACTTACCTTTCTCAGTTTGAGCAGTCCCTTTCTTTCCAGGCGTAATTCCCCATCTGCTTTGCTGGTCCCCCCTCTGGTGTGGAACCTGTTCAGCTGGTGATAGTGATTAATGACCGCACCAAGCCCGCTTGTCTGAACTCTTATTTTTTCTGGCACACATGCACAAATTGAAAGGCAGAGGGGTCTGGCAGGCCTCACAATGGCAGCGTTTCACTTTGCTACGCTGCCTGCCACCACCCTCGTACTTGCAAAACCCCCCCGTATTTCTTGGAGCCCTAACAGGGCGCGTATCTACAGTGCTGTGGTAATGGGGAAGGGAAGAGTTTGAGCTGTTGGGGATGCGGGTGGCTCTGGTTAGCCAGGAAGGCAGAGGTGCTCAGCACGAGGAGAAGGATCCCCACTACTTATTTGTTCTTCTGGAAGTCTGTTTTCTGTGTGGCACAGCAGCTTTCCCCTTTGCCAGGCAGTCAGTGGAAGGAGAGGTTCAAACTCTTGGGCTACTACATCCTGCTGTCAAAACTGGCTGAGTCTGATGCCTTAGTCCTCACCCCTAGGTTTGGGAATTTAGTGGGACTTGACTGTACCTGGGTACTCCTTATCCTGTTAAGTATGGACCTTAAATTATTTTGTTAGAAATGGAAATGAACCTTCTGGGTTTGATTTATTTCCTAAAAGTTTATCTTTTTATTCTCAGATAATGTGCCCAATGACTGTTTTGGTACCATCAGTAGACCTGACTGAACAGTTCTGTTGTATTAAATATTTTCGACATCGGTATTAAGCCAGGAATTTAAGGAGAATGTCGATCAGCCTGGCTTTGGACAGCCTTTGTCCTCCTGTGACTGACTGACTCTAATCTTTGCTCTGAAGAGGCCTGCGACTGCTCCAGCGGGTGATCTGTGACTGTCCTGTGGTGGCATTGTCTGGATCGGCGTGTTGGCTGCCCATGACAGTAATTAACACCTGTGCAGCATCCTTAATTTTGAAGGGCTACAAGGATGCGTTTTCTGTAATAGTTCTGAATGTCAGAGAAACTGTTGGGAACTGCCTGAGGGAAGCGAGAGAAAACTGAAGTGGAATGAGTTTCCTAACTTAAGTGTAGACTTATGGACTAGATGATCTCCAGAGGTCCCTTCCAACCCCTGTGATTCTGTGGTGGAGTCTCCGACTCTGGAGACATTCCAAACCCACCTGGATGCCATCCTGTGCAACCTGCTCTAGGTGACCCTGCTCTGGCAGGGGAGTTGGACTAGATGATCTCCAGAGGGCCCTGCCAACCCTGGTGATTCTGTGACTTATGTCTCTGTGCGAGGGGTTGGAGACCTTCTTCTGCCAGGGTGAGGACACCCGTCTGGCTGTCCCTGCAGTTAGCGTGTGAGCTCTTTGGAAAAAATTCAAATTGGGAACCCATCCAAATTTCCACCTTTCAGAAAGTATCTTGCAAAACTGGCTCCAGTTACTGTGTTTCTGGGATTGGCTTCTTGTTACTGTTGGGGAAGGGGGGTTGGGTTGTGTTGGTTTTTGGTTTGGGTTTAATTGCTAGTCGTCTGAAATGGGGCTCCAAACCTTCTCTGGCTCGGGTTAAAAAAGACCTATCCTCAAAAGTGAATAATTTTCTGGCTATACTTTGCTTACTATATGTGTGAGCCAGAACGAGCTCTTCGCTCTCAGAAATCCAACAAGTCATCTGAAGAATGAAGTTTCTGGTGATTTGAGTGTCTGTCTCTTGGTGCATGTATTGAGCCAAATCTGGAAGTGCAGCTTTTTCTGTATAACGGCAGATTGATGTACACTGGTTTTGTCATAGATGCTGCTGTATTTAGGGAATGAGGAACATACACACCCTTCATATGCAATATTAAATATAACTTCTGAAAGAAGATACTCATTTGGATTAATGTGTCCAGTTTCATAATTAATTTTAAGAAGATCCTTCTAACAAAATAGTGTTTTACACTTCAAGAATTATCCTGAAGTGACTAGATCAGCAGAGATTTTCATATCCAAAAATATGAATAACTATTCATCTTACTTGACTGTAACATTGTTTTTCATTTTTAGTAATAGAGTGTTTTGGCTAAGACGTGGAGCTTGGGAGCTCTGAATGCGGTTAGTATTATCAGTTGGATTTTACAGATATGAAACTGAGGCAAAAATTAAACAATTTAGCTGAGATCAAATAAGAAATATGTGACAGTTACTGGTGTCTCCTTATTCTTTGCTTGCCTTGTCTGCCTAGAACATCTCAAAGCTATTTTTTTCCCTCAGTCTTGTTACAGCACCTAGTACTCCGATTTTGACTTAAGCCTTTAGCCTTTGATTTAAGAGTACGGGAGCTACTGTAACATGGTAATGCTGAGCCTTTGGAGTCTCTTGGCATGTAACCATCATCATTTGGACAGAAGTAGCAAAAGGATTGCAAATACACTAATTCCTTTTCTCATGCTGTCTACTGTCTTGCTAATAAATTCACAAAGCTTATATGATTAAAAACTTGAGAACCTGGCGTGCTCTATGCACGCTAATTAAAAGTGGTAGAAAACTTGAAGCTTTCTTTGAAGGGCCATAAAAACCTGAAGGTGGCTTTGAGAGCTGGTTGCTGGCAGCAGAGGCTGAGTCCATGGTGCCATGGTGGGGTTTGCTGCAGGGGCAGGATGTGGTTCGGTGCTGATCGTACCTGCCCGCCACCTCGGCAGCTCCAACCGCCACGTTCAGATTTCTCGGTACAGTAAATGCCTTACTGAGTCAGAATTGTCTCAGTTTGACCACGTATTTTTGCACAGTACTGGAATGGGTCACTGACTGGGATGTGGTTGTTACTGAAGTGAACAAAAGAAGCATTAGTAAAAATAAAGTGCTTTTCGCTAGCATGTAGTCCATGAAAGTGGTACATTTTCATGGTACGGGTCCTCATGAAGTTCAGCAAGACCAAGTTGCAAGGTCCTGCACCTGTGTCTGGGCAATCCCAAGCACAAACACAGGCTGAGTGGAGAATGGACTGAGAGCAGCCCTGAGGAGAGGGACTTGGGGGTGTCGGTGGATGAGAAGCTCAACACGAGCCAGCAATGTGTGCTGGCCGCCCAGAAAGCCCCCCGCATCCTGGGCTGCATCCCCAGCAGCGTGGCCAGCAGGGCCAGGGAGGGGATTCTGCTCCGCTCTGGGGAGACCCCCCTGCAGTGCTGCCTCCAGCGTTGGGGACACCAACAGCAGAAAGACGTGAACGTCTTGGAGCAAGTCCAGAGGAGGCCATGAAGATGATGCCAGGGCTGGAGCCCCTCTGCCGTGAGGACAGGCTGGGAGAGTTGGGGTTGTTCAGCCTGGAGAAGAGAAGGCTCCGGGGAGACCTTCGAGCCCCTTCCAGTCCCTAAAGGGGCTCCAGGAAAGCTGGGGAGGGACTTTTTACAAAGGCATGCAGCTACAGGACGAGGGGTGATGGCCTCAAACTGAAAGAGGGCAGATTTAGATGAGGAAGAAATGCTCTGCTGTGAGGGTGGTGAGACTCTGGCCCAGGTTGCCCAGAGAAGCTGTGGCTGCCCCATCCCTGGAGGTGTTCAAGGCCAGGCTGGACGGGGCTTTGGGCAACCTGGTCTAGTGGGAGGTGTCCCTGCCTGGGCAGGGGGGTTGGAACGAGATGATCTTTAAGGTCCCTTCCAACTCTGACCATTCTAGGATTCTATGATACGATTCTATGAGTCTGTGTTTAGTCATTCCATGTTTAAAAACAGTTTATCCTTTGCCTCCAGATCCAAGGATGGTACTTCCATCTTCTCTCTATAAACCGATGTGCTGCAGGAGTCGCCCTCCTCCTCCATTTGCTCTAAGCATCGACTGGTGGCTCAGGGCTGTCTGTGCTGCAGTGCGGGCTCAGTGTCAGTGAGGGAACCAGGGGGAAAAATCTACGTATTGTTATAATGAAACGAGGCCAGTGTTCAGTGAGGAGCAATGAGTAGCTGAAATCTTTGCTGTGGCTGGGCGGCCTGATCTGTGTCCAGAAGCTGGATGATGCTGTAGCCATGGGTGAGGTGATGGTGGAGGCTGGAGGCCACTGTAGTGTTGGCTGTCATCACTCAGTGCGTGAAAGCCGTTGCTGCCCTCCTCGTTGAAGGAAATTGGAGTAAACCTATGTCAGGCTGTCCCCAGCCCTCCGAATTTCACTGCTGGCTAATGCCAAATGGATCGACTCATACAGCGGCAGCCTGGGGAAAGGCTCTTCTTTCAGGACGGATCCTTCAGTTTGGTTAGTAGCAGTAAGTGCAGTGGCCGTTGCACGTACGTGGCTCGGGGTACGGCAGGGTGACTCTCCATTTGGATGCAACACGCTGTGCTTAAAGGACCGGGGAGTCCAGCTGTGGGTGCTGGTGCTTAGTCCTGCCCTGGATCTCAGGGAACCAGAAGACAAGTACCCTGATCTGCTGGAAGCTTGATTTTATTAAAGAGTAATCAGCAGCGGATATGTGAGCATAATTTACTGGGTATCAGAAGGTCTCTTTAAACATTGCACTGAATTAAAAAAGAAAAACTGCTATGCACGGTTTTATTGTTTCTTTATGAAATACAGCTGCTGAATTTGTATTTTCCCTTATTATATTCACTGTCCCCCAGCCATTTGTCATTACAGCTCTCTGGAGTCATGATTGCTCCCCAGTCTCCAGTATTAAAAACCCATCAGAAGAGTCCAGTTGGAATTTTCCAAGCACGCATGGCATCTCAGCATCACAGTTCTCATTAATTTTTGTGACATTAAGGGTTGGGATCCCACAGGCAGTCTTTGGAAATATTTATTTTCCATGAAGAAAAAAAGCAGTGAGGGAATTTTTGCGTCCAAACGCTTTTCTTTTTCTTCTTTATTTCTGTAAGTGAATAGAAGCAGGCACGTCTGTTCTGTTAGACCATTTGTGGCAGCTCCCCTCCAGCAGTAAATGGGAGCTGGTGTTGTGGTTGGGAGCCCGTAGCTGGCACGTTGAATGCTTGAATTAAGGCAGCATCTCTGCAGGTACATATTTAAAACTAAAATATTACAGCAAGTTAAAACAACTTTGGCAGCATGTGCAAATTACTTGGCAAAAGTGTTAATTTCCTTGTTAAACGTCGTAGCAGAAAGGGCCTTTGATCCCAGCAGCCTGTTGGGAGTCCTTCCTAATTGTTATCAAACTATCCTGTAGCTTTAAACAGATAAGACCTAATTAGCTAAAGTGGTGTTGCGTTTTTCAAAATAAAGAGTGCCCTCTCAATGTTAGGCACCTGTGTTTCTGCTCTTTCAGCTAGAATTACATATTTGGCGCTCTGCCCAACATATGACTTCAGGCGAGGGCTGGCATCCTGTGGCAGTCGGTGGCTTGCATTTCCCCCGTGGCCCAAGCACAACGTACGAATAACCCCCTTCAGATGGGAGGCAGAATTGTAAACATTTTTAGTGACAGGAATTTGAAGGGCTGATGGAAAAGTCTCTCTTTTTTTTTTTTTTTTTTTTTTTTTTTGGTATCCTTTGCACTTGTGAAAAGGAAGAAGGGAAAATTGCATCGATGGAGTAAGGTCTGACTTCCTTGCCTTGATATGAAGAGTCTTCTCCACATCAAAAGATCGCTTTAATGGGTCTTCTGAAGTCTCCTTTACTACTTTTAACCTCAGGGTATTAGTGAGGCCACCGCAGAGGAGGAGGAAGGATAGAGAGAGATGTTGGAAAAGCAACATTCTTCTGTCTCCTCCACCCATCTGCTTCCAATGGGAAAACTGAAGCATTAAGGATTTGGTTCAACACCTGTTAGGTTACTCAAGGAAACACAAAGACTTTACCAGATGTTTAAGAAGAAACATATGGCAGGCAGGGAAGGAGAAACTGTGCCAATTTGTCTGTTTAATCAATCAAACTTGTAACAATCAATGCTATTGTCCATACCCTTAATAAATAATGGTTCCCATGAAATACTGTTCAATGCAATGTAGGACCTCACTAATTGCCCAGTGCAGCGGGCAGAAGGAGGGATGCAGTAGGTTCTCCTTCTTTCCCTTGCTGGTGGTACAGACCTTTTGGATTTTTCTCGCCCCATGTTTTTAAGCCCCAAACAGAAAAAGTCAATTCTGGGAATAGATTGAAACAGAATTCTTAACCACCTGCACAGTTTTCGGGGGTCACTTGAAATTCAGTTACAATGGGTATCAGGGAAAGTAAAGAATATAGGTTTAGTTTTGCAAGGTGTTTTGTGAAGGTGGATGTTGATTCCTTGAAGCTCTAAAGCTTAGGTTCCTTCTTGTTTTGGGGGGTTTTACGTCTATATAAAAAAGATATAAAAATACCAGCTTTGTTTTCACCACAGGCTACCACTGATTGGAGTTTATCTAGGAAGATATTGTTGCTGTAAATCCGGAGGAGCTCCTCTAGTGGTGTGATTTGGGTGTAAGAGATGATGGTTTTAATTGGTTTCCTGGAGAGACACTTTATACCAGCTTCCATCAAAGATGCATTTTGTCCAGGCACCTTCAAGGATCGAACCCCAAGTGTTCCACCTGCCCACCAGTACCCTGGCTGCATCCTTTGGACTTTGGCCATCAGTCAGAAGGAATAAGAAGTTGAGGATGCTTTCTTAGTCGAACAAACATGGAGCCTGTTAGGATAAGCAACTTGTCATTAGAGGCTGGGCACAGTTCAGTTCCTGACGTTATCTCAGAGTAGTACGCCTTCTGTCCCATCGTAATGATTAATCACAGCCTTACACCATGTGTTACCAGGCAGCCTGCATTTGCTTAACAGTCAGTAACTACTATGCATACTCTGCTGGCTTAATCCCTAGTGACTGTTTTCTAATGCTAACAGTGCTGAACAATGGGATATCATGACAGCTTGTGATTGATTTTTTTTTTTTTTCTTTCTCCTTCCCCCTCCTTTGCAAAGAATTGGGAATTTCCCTGTTTGAGATGCTTACTTAGCTCCCTTTTACTATCAGTGGTTAAGCGCTGCACTGGTTGCTGCCATTATTGAATAACTTAACTCTTCTCTAATTCAGTATTTGGCCAAATTGAATTTAAGGGTATTTCCTTTCTGTAAGTTCACTGTGTGCTTGTGAATTGGTTGGTAACTAAGTACTAGGTCGAGCAGGGGGGAGCATGTGGAGCTCAAGTTTGCTCCAGCTTCCCTATACAGCTCATCCCCCTTCAGGTGCTGGAGAGGGTGAGGGAGGCTGAAGGACCTTGTGTCTTTAAAAAGTCCCCATTAACATCCTTGGATAACAGCTCTGCAGTCTTTTCTTCATTAAAATGCTGATGGAACTCGTTTTGTTCTGTTTAGGAAACAAAAAAAACAGTTGTCACAGTGAATATAGAGTTTGTAAAAGTGAAGTCAGGGTTTGTCTTGGTCTCCACCATGTGCGTTGGATAGGAAAGCTCTTCTCCATAGGATGTAGCAACAAAATGATTTTAAAAGGCACTAAAGTCAGCTAAAGACAATATTTTTCTTAATTCATACCTTTTTGCTCATGTCATGCAAAGCGTTACAGAAAAAAACTTTGTTTAGACCCGGATCAGCATATACTTTAGATGTCAAGCTCTTTGTGAGCACGGTGATTATTATTAAGTGAAGCATATGCTGATCTTCTGGGTCTGAGTATGGTTTTTCCTCTATTGCCTGACATGACGTTAATTAAAGCATCCCTTTGCTGTAGGGGCTGATGGTGGCAAGTGCCATCTCCGTGGCGAAGCTCTGCCCAGCTTGGGCGCTGCTGCCAGCCAAGGGCTGCGGAGCCTGGCTCCCCTTCCGCGGAACTGGCGTCACGCTTCACACCTTTGACCCAAATGGAATAATTCGTGGAGAAATTGGTTAAAAAAATAGCTCTTGAGAAGAGCTGAAGCTTTTGGTGGACTGCTCCAGCCTGAATGATTTAGGGCTGTTTCTTCCCTACCCTCTGCACTGCTGTGGCTTGATTTTCTGGGAATGAAAGATTCCAGGAGGTGGAAGGAGAAAGGACTCCGTGGCCTCTCCTTTTTCCCCAACCTCATGTAATCTCCTTAAGTTTCTTTGCATAAACTGATTCTCATTTCCTGGTATTTCCAAATACCTCTTTTCAAACTGCTGCAGGTGCTACGTCCACTGAATTCCATTCTGGAATAATGAAATCTTGTATTTTGCACTATGGGCTAAATTATGCCCCTGTGGAATTTTTAGTTGTTTGGAGTTTTTATTCCTGAGTTTCTGGGTGTCTGAAGTAGGCTTTCCTGCTTTAATCCAGATCACTGGGATTTAGTTATATATCAGATGCAAATCTCTTTGCATCCATAATCCTTCTTTATAAACTGTTGTTGATTTTTCTGTTGAATTTTTTTATTTTATGCCCTATCTCAATGGGTACATATGTTCCAAGGTCTGAATTTTTGAAAAGTGCATCCCGAGTGAGTTATGAGACAGATCTGTGCTAATATGGCTTGCCAGTCTGCTGCGAGGTTTGGAGGAGGATTGTACTAAAATATGGTATCTACCCTAAGCTCTTACATTTTCTTAGAGATAGAAGGATGAAAAGTTTGGCCCTGCTCTAAAGACTTTTTTTCTTTGTTCACCGGACTTTATATGGGACCTAGAAAGTGCTGTGGTCTGAGATCATAAATACTTGCTTCTGTATGCCCTTGCTGAAGAAGGTGTCTACAGTGCTTGAGAAGATGCCGGGGACGGGGGCGAGGAGGGGCCGGGTGCTGGAGCTGGCAGCGTGGCCACTGCGGTAGCTTGTGCATCGCTTCTGGGGCTGGGGGGTCCCCGGTGGCTCCGCGGCTCGACCGCGGGGCTGGGGGGAGGAAGCAAAGTTGAGGCTGTGGCTTATCCGGCATAGATGGGATCCGAGGGTGTTAGGTCTCTGTGCTTGCAGTGAGAGTACAACGTGCTTCAAATCTATGAGGGTTGTAACAGGAGAAAAGAGGAATTCTGTAATTGAAATTATTCTGCAGACAGCTGGATTTAGAGTAAGTGTATTAAGGAATTTGCAAGACAGTGGAAAACATCACTTCCGTGGTTGGAAGAGGAAGAGCAGAGATGAAGATGTCTTGGAGTCTGATTAATTTGTGATCTGATGCCTTGCTGCCCTTTGCTAAGGAGGAAAAAATATCCCTGGGATGACTTATTAAATGATTAGTTTTATCTTTGTGTAGCTGGCTGATTGCAATACAGTAAGTAATTTTATTTATTTCTTCTTATTAAAGCATGTCTGGGGGCTGGGGATGGCCACTGATAAAAAAATCTTCTTGCTGTTGCTCGAAATTTTTGCCTTTTGCTTCAGGGCATCTCCACCTTCTGCTGGTCATTCCCTTGTGTTCTGGTGCAAATAGTGTAGTTCATCTCAGTCTTTTAGAAGAGATGACTTAATACCTTTGGTTTAAGAAAGCAAATCATGGGTTTAGTATCTTCCATGTGTAAAAATCTGTCCTGCAGACTGATCTGTTAGGACTAAGGAAGGGCATCACTAGCATTTGTCATAAAGCACGTGGCTTGAAGCCGTTGTTCTTGCTGTGGTAAGTCTCTATGACTGTGTAGATGATACAGCACTAAATAATTCTTGGATTTGGGAAACTGAGGAGTCCCAGTTTCCCTAGCAACTGATCTGGAAAAGATGGTGGAAAAATAAATCTGCCCTCAAAGCCCTAGCGTTCTCTTGTCTGCCCGGAGCTGTGGATCGGGGCAGAGGACGTAGCCCGGCGGAGCAGGAGCCTGGGGAGGTCGGCTGGTTCCCAGCTCGTGCTGCCGCAGACCTGCTGCAGCCTGGCAGCGGTGGCGGGAGAGAAGTCACCCCGCTTCCTCTGCGGCCGCTGGCCTCCAAGCCGGGGCATAAGCAGACCCTTCTGCCAAAGGCAGCCGTCTCCGTGCCGAGGGGCTCGCTGCACCTCCAGGGCGAGCTTCTGCAAGATGCGCTTCTGTTAATCAAACAGAGCTCAGGACTGGATCCAGCGCGGGACAGTCCCTCCTGTTCCTCTGTGCTTGTGAAGATGCAGTTTGATTGGTTTGTCTAATAATCTGCATTTAGTTACTCCTAAGGAAAAAAAGCTCTTCTAACCCCGAGTATCAGTGATCCTCGTAACTGATCCTTGAAGTAGGAGTAGCAATATGGACCAGATCTATCAACAGCTGCGCGTAACGGCATCTTCTGTGCTTGGTGCTTTAATAATAGGAAAAGAAAGAAAAAAAAAATAAAAGTATTTTTATCTTAACTAGAATGCACCTAATTAAAAACAAAAAAAGACATCCAGATTGTAATAGCAAAATATGCTTTAATCACAGTGTGACCCTTTTATAATGGTTTTCCTGTCACAAGTGTAGTTGCTGGTGCTTTGATACTTCCACCAGCGTGGCTTACAAAAGTTGCAACATGAATATAGAAAGGATGTGTAGTAAGTTTTGCAGTATGAAAAACATCAAAGCAAATCTATGACATTGATTTTTATTCTTTTGTTGTTCATCTGCATATTCTTGTATCTATGGGAAAAGCAGGTAGTGACTAACGGCTTTGGGGTCAGTGCAAGGTGAAAACACTGAGCAGCTACCCAAGATCTACTACGTATTTACATGCAGCTGCTTACCTTTTAAGGCAGTCATTACAATATTTAAAAGCTAACTTTTGCTGTCACCTTGTTGTAGGAGAATTTCCTTGTGCTGTGACAACAGCAGATACGTTGTCAGTGGGTTTCCGTTGCTTGAGACCCTTGCGCAGAGTTACGGGCTCCGGAGCCGCTGCCCTTGGACACGCGGCTTTATCTCCGCTGCCTTCCTTCACGTGCATCTTGCAAGATGCTGCACCGGTTGAAGGTTTGGTGGTAATAAGCCTAGCAGGAATTTGATCTTCCCCCCCTCCCCAGCTGGTAGGAATTTATTATAAATGTAGTGAAAAGCTGCTCCTTGGTGGCATCATCCAAAATGAACCCCAAACATAAAAGTTTGTAGCCTAATAATGTGCTGGGGGCAAGCTGTGGGTATTTATCCCATCTCCTTGGTGAAGACCTTAAATGATGTTGTTACTAATTCCTTTTCTAGAAAGTGTGACTCTTCCCGCATATTTATCCCTGTTTGTGTGAGGGAGCAGCTTCCCAGCGCCGGGGACTTGCAGCGAGCAGGCTGTCAGTTTGCGAGGCAGACAATTGAATCAAGGCACTAAAACATGCCACTCCAAAGCTGTTTAAATCATCGTAATGCGAATTATGAATTTATTACAATGCATATTACCTCAGGGGACAGAGAGGGAAGGCAGATCTGAAGGGGCTGTTTGTAAACATGTAAAACAATAAGCGTTTCGTGCGTTGCCACCGCAACAGGGAGCTCGCTTGCCGGAAAAAAAAAACAAAACCAAAACCCTAAACAAATGTGTGGACAGGCAGCGGCTCACCTGAGGCCAGATGGCTCTCGGTGGGTCAGGTAACAGACTGTTTAATGAAAAAAACCCCAACAAACAACGAGAAACCCTCTGTAGATTTGAAGGTCGTTGATTTGTACTTTTCTTTTTTTAATTTTTATTTTTACATCCCACCCCCAATTTGTTTCTCGACATTGGCCGTGTCTCGCTCCCCATTCCCATCTCTTCCCCTCCCACCCCAGCCCTCCAAACAGCCCCGGAGCTGCTCAGGTCAGGGTGCTCCTGGGTTCCCGCAGCCAGGCGTTGCCGAGCGGGTGGTGGAGCGTGCCCAGGGTGATGCTAAAACACGCTGAAGCCGTGAGGTTGTGGGCTGCGTGCACACAAGAATGGCGCTTACTCGCTCAGCACATGCAAAGCAAGCTGAATTCAAAGTCCAGGCTCGTTGTCTCCCCAGCTGGGTGTAGGTGGTGTAGGTTGCTGCCTTGGGTAAGGTTTGGACACCTTGGGGAGCTCAAGCCCCTCACTGTGCCTCCAGGCTGAGCTGCAAGCGTGCGAGGGACAGCTCACACGGCAGGTCTCTGGGTGTCCGGCCAGCCTGAACGGTGAATCTTCTGTGTTATGGCTCTCCTCTTACTGAGGACAGCATGTCGTGTAGCCTGTGCAGCAGTGGGCATATGAAGTGGATTGAGTTTTGCTGAGAGATTTCCTGAAAAACATTGATATGGCTTTAAGTGGCCCAAATTGCTTCCCTACAGAAGGGGGTTTTGGTGCCCAGGAGAGCCAATTACGACCATGTGCTCTGATGTTCTCCATCATGATGTTCTGTTGGGCTGGTAGAGCCCAAATCTGAGTTCCTGCAGAAGGCCCTGTGTCCTGCCAAGGGGGACAGGTTGGAAGGGACCTTTAAGATCATTGAGTCCAACTGTTAACCTAACACTGCCAAGTCCACCACTAACCCATGTCCCTCAGCACCACGTCTACCTGTCTTTTAAATACCTCCAGGGATGGTGATTCTACCACTTCCCTGAGCAGCCTGTTCCAATGTTTGATATCCCTTTTGGTGAAGAAATTTTTCCTAATATCCAACCTAAACTTTCCCTGGTGCAACTTGAGGCCATCTCCTTTTGTCCTGTCGCTTGTTACTTGGGAGAAGAGACTGACCCCCACCTCTCTACAACCTCCTCTCAGGTAGTTGTAGCCATTGGTGTCTGGCAGTAGCCTCAGCTGTGACTTCTCAGATGCTTTGAAAGGTGAGCAGATAAGCAGCTGCCTTCCCCACCTTTGGGTCTTCACTCCATCAGTGGGCTATCTGCTCAAAAGAAAAGATGGGCATACGCCAATGGTGTAGAGTCCTACTAGCCACTCCATGCAATTTATTGAAAAGCAGTGGTGGGATAATGAATTGTAGTCATGACTGACCAGGAGACTGTAACGAAGGAACCAGCAGCTCACAGAGGGATGGCTCCGTATCCCGTTACTTTTGCAGTTTGAGAAGAAGCGTACTTCAAGCGAGCTCTGAAGGGGATGGTGCTGATTGATGTGGAGGTAATGGTTTATCAAGTGGAGAACCTAAACTTAGGGAGGCTGCATTGCCAGCATGCTGGCTGTCCTTAAAGGACTCCGGAATCTGCTGCGTTGCAAGACTGCAGCGATTTGGCTGCAAGCTATATTTAGCCTATTTATTCTTTGTTGGTGTATAATGTGCAGTTCAGTGGAAAACTTGGTCTCTCCAAAAAGGAGATCTGAACTGGAGTCAAGACAGGGAAAACACCATCTGTCTAGAAAACATTTTTCTGAAGTGATTTGAAGGGGAAGGCTGTATCTGTAAGATATATGTGCGTGTTGCTTGGTTTGTCGCTTGGGTTTTTTTGTTTAAAGTTGTGGGGTTTTTTTCTTCAGTGGTCTTCCATCCTTTCATTTAGTTATTAAATTCTTTTAAAAATACAGAAAAATGCCCTTTGTAGTTCAGCTTTTTAGACCAACTCTTTAGTAAGAAAATGTAGGGTTTTTTCTATTTACAGTGAACAACTCCAGCACTAGGGTAAAAACCAACTGTGTTTTGAGGAGGAGATTATTCATGTTGGAAGCACCCTTAAATGTTGAACAAGGATTAGTCCTATTGTGTTAAGGAACAGAAAAGAGCAACAAATACTGTCTCTGTCTTAAACTGCTTAGAGTCTGGATTAAAGGTTTGCAAACCTAATTGGTCATCATGAACAGTACCAGGCTCTCCGGTGGCTCCCAGCAGTTCACACATGCGAGAAGTATTTGTGCTCTGCCTTGCCAAGGAATGTGCGCCATCGCTTTGAAATTAGTTCAGGAATTACCTCTGGGAAGTGTCTGTAGCTGGGATGTACTCCCCTGGGATCTCCTGCTTTTAAGAGACATAATCTGGCCGAATTGAGCAGCCCCCAGCCTGGGGACTTGCTTCCCCCGCTTTGTCCCAGTGACCTTCAGGACACAATGTGAGGCTTTGTTGTGGGAGTTTTGATCCGGAAAGGGCTAAGACCGTGATTTTTTTCAGGTGAAAAAGGTTGGGAGAGGGGGGTCCAGGGCTTTTGGTTGATGAGCTGTTGTCATCACTTGAGGAAAATGGATAGAGAAAAACTACATCATGTGAATGAAGTAGGGATAGAGAGAAAGTGACATCTTTTAATGCGTTAGCTCTAGAAATAAAAAGATTTTAAATGCCATTTGATCTTAAAAATCAAATCTTAATTATTGTCAGATCCTTGAGCATTATTTGACTATTTGGGAGAGGCAGTGGAGTGTTAAGTTGAATGACCCATCGTGTTAATCCGACTGGACGTGGTCCTGAGCAGCCTGCCCTGGCTGACCCTGCTTCGAGCGGGGCTGGGCCTGGATGTCCCAGAGGTCCTGTCCCACCTTCGTCCACTCTTCGGTGGTTAAAGCAGATACTCAGTGTTGGAGCCCAATCACCTTTTCAAATAGGTAATAGAGAAGATGTTCTGATGTTGGCTAGTGGGGAAAAAATAAATTCTGATTGCTTTATTATATATTATATTTTCTGAGTTCATACAGTGTGCCTACATAATGATACAGGTATTTTAAAATACTGCTGTAAAATGACTGTGCAAATACATTCTGGGTAGACCATACACGAAACACAATTCCACGTGTTCCTTATGAGTTTAAATAGGCAAAGAGTCTTTATGCAGATAACATTTTCTTAGTTTTAATAATGTTATATACGAAATATCACTTTTTATGGCTACGCAGTATCTTTTTATTCTGTTTCTTGGGTGTCTGCTCATCTGTCTCCATAATTATATTTTACTTTCTGGAATTATGCAATCCATCAATGTTGGGAAGGGCAGGGTGGTTAAGGGTTGCTCTGAGACACATCAGACAAATGCAATGCATTTTTGACAGTTAAAATTGTATCCTTATTAGAATTGAGAAATTTCTTCTCCCTACCCCTTCCCAACTTACATGATTTTAAAAAACCCTCATAAAATGGAAATCTCAATTTCTTATCATGGTTTTATAAATTTAAAATTTAATTTAAAATAGCCTGTGGTGAATATTTTAAAATGAATTGTTCTTTGGCTTTGATACAGCATGCAAATATCAAAGAGTCTGACCGTAATGGTGTTTAATCGCGGCCTGGCTTTTCTTGCTCTGGAGGCTTTGGTGGGAGAACTTCGGCCGTGCCTGGGGATGGTTACAGCAGTGCTGACTGCAGTGAGCTGGGGAAGTCGTTGGTCCCTGAAATGCACGTGTGGATATGTGCTGCAGGAAATGCCTCTGTGCCTGAAGAGGTGAAAAGCAGAAACCAGAGCATGGTACACTTTTTAAACAGCCCAAGCTGTACATGGTGGCTGTTAATGACCAGCTTTAAAAAACAAAAATTAAAAAAAAAAAAAATCCAGAAAGACTTCTTGAGTTTCAAAAAACAAAGGAAAAAAAAAAAAAAAAAAAAAAAAGAAGAAACACAGTATGTACTTTACTTAACATATGCTAGGAAAGACTGATGTAAATGTATTGGGGATTTAAAATGGAAAATGCAAGGGGCTGGAGTTTTGAGATGCACTTTGACATTTCATGACCTGTATCCATCTCTGTTTTCTACCAAAGTGAATCCATATCCATATTGGCCTGGCAGGTGTTGGGAAAAGATGGCGTAATTTGCTTTTGATGCAAAGGATGCTTTCTGGAAGTCAGTCTCAATTTAATGCTGCTGGAGAACCACAATTCATTCAGGCAGTCGTACAATGACATTATTGTGATTATTAATCCACCACTGGAGAGCCGGGTGCCCGGCTTACCATGGAGCAGGCTACTTAAGTCTTAGGAAGAAGTATAAAAAACACTTGCGGGGGGAAAGGCAGGGTCTTGACCTCACTTGGCACTTTGAGAAAGTTGTGGTGGTAAAGATGAACAGCAGGAGTGCTCTGATGCTGGTTTTGGTGTAAACCTGCTCCGATGAGCTGCAGTGCTTCTGAAGCTCGTTTCAAGATCCGTAGTCTAGACGAGGCAGTGTGTCACCCCAAAGAGTTCCGTGTTTTGGGAGTCTGATGCATTTCATTCTACTGGGGGAAAAAAGTAAACCTGAATTTTTAATTTGTGATGCAATGGTGGCTTTCTTCCCCACTTCTTTTTTCCCAGAGTGGTGAATGTTGGGCAAGCGGGTGTTCTCTGACTCTCCTTCAGCCAGTCCCATGCGGAGATACTGGCGTGTCAGACGGGGTATCAGCGTGAAGTGCAAAGCCGTACATTACAGAGGCACGCTGATAAGCGGGAGAGACTGCAGGTGCACTTCAGCGCTGAAGTCCAGTAAATCCTTGTAGCTCAGGGTTTTCTCCTCTCCCCCTTGTCTTCCTCAACAGTGAAGTGTAAAGGCCTCGGGCTTTGCTTCCACCTCCTTGAATCCTTCAGAGTGCACATCACACTGTCTTTAAAAGAGTGTGTGTGGGGGGGACTGAAGGCATTGGCAGAGCTCTGGGAGTTACTGGCAGATTGACAACCTGAGAGGCACGCTGCCTTTCTTCTCCGTTTGTCAATCCCTGATACTTCCCTTTTCCCTCTCCAAGCGGAGGGCGGGAGACCCACTGTAACACTAAACGTCTTCAGCATTTCTACTCTGCAAAACACTTTATCTTGGTTTAAGATTTTTTTTTTTTTTTAAAGTCTGAAGTTCAGCTTATCCTTAAAGGTGCATAATTTACCAGGCCTCTTGTGATAGCTTTGTGTCTTGCAGAGAAACTGAAATGGGAACTGACCTCGTTAAAACTAGATTAGTTTAAAAAAGAAAAAAAAGTTTCTCCTTCATGGGAATGCTTGTGACTAATATGAAAAGCCAAAGATGCTGCTGCTTTGTTGGTGTGAGGGCAGAAAATGAGGCCGTATCTCGGGAAACGGAGTGTCTCTCGCGATGTGTGTTGAGTGGTGCTCAGTTTCAGGCTGGGTGGACTGGGGAGGGGATGGCCATCTGTGTAAGATGGGGACGTACACCCAGGTCTCAGCCCTGACGTTTCACAGGTTATCTTCATCTCCTGCGCCTCCCTTCCCAAGGCTTTTAACAGAAGGAACAAAAACTTCCTCTGCCGCTTGCATCTGTTCTGCCTGTTTGATTTAAAAGCGATTTCAATCCAGAAGTGCCGCCTGTATGTTTATATGTATGTTTTTTACTGATTGCATTTACACACCACTGCTGGGCAGCTGGCCTCAGAGCCGTGTCAAAGTTTTCGGCCCTAAAATGAGGGCACATACCGATCAGAGCAATTTATTTTAACCTGTTTAAGACGGCACAAGTTGTTGTATTAGTGTACTCTTTGTCCAGCTGTTGCCAGCCTTGACCTACCCGGCACCGCAGCAGCGAGCGGAGCAGCGCCAGCCAGTACTGCTGACCCTGGGTCCTCTGCGTGCAGCAGATAATGCCTCAAAGCTCCTTCCTCCTGTGCGCTTAAAGTACACAGCAGTATTAGAAGATTAAGTTACTTTGAACGCAAACAGCTCCCCGTATTGTAACTCGGGCTGGTTTTCACTTTGTTCCGCTTAAGATACTGCCAAGACTCACTGTGACATTTTTCCCCCCGCGAAGCAGTTTAAGAGCATGAAATTGTTCAGTGCTGGATAATACAGTCACCATGGGGCTATTGCTGTTATCTTTAATGTATTAGGCAGATGTAATTTTTCTTGACATTTTGGAGTTCAGGTGAGTTGGTTACTGTGGGTTGGTTTGTTTGTTGTTTTTGTTTTGGTTTTTTTTTGCCGGGTGGAGGAGGGTGTTATTTCTGCTACTTACTTCTTTTTCTGTAGAGCTTCTTTCCTGCCTGTCTCTGTACCTCACCAAGCTGTCAGATGAGGACTGAATACATTTGGTAGAGAAATTAGACCATTAATTCCACAAGATGTTTTTAGCGCTATGTCAAGATCTCAATTTGATAGGAAGGACTGGTTAGAGAAGGAAAGCATCTGATCACTTCAAATTGAGCAATTAACTACTTAACAGCTGGAAAAAAGGTTGCAAGTGACGTGATTCTTCACACCAGCAGCACTCAGCTATTCCAGCCACAGTTTTAAAATGCTTTGAACAGGAGATTAGTATCTTGCTCATTTTGCAGATGAGCAAACAGAAGTACAGAGGGGAGATGAATAGGCTCAAGCAGCAGGTCAACAGCAGAGCCAAAAGAATGAATCCCGGCTGTCTAAATCTGATCCGTTAGAGCCGAGGCAATGATGTTTCCCCTAGGATTATTTCATCTGCCAGTACTGACAGAGCCAAAATTGTCAAGGTGGGGTTTTTTTTTTCTTTTTTTCTGTTTTTTTTTGAAAAATTTTTCTTTTTATTTAATGTGTGCGTGTCTGTGAATGAGATCCTTGGAGAGAGAGTGTATGTCCAACGCTTCTCAAAAACATCAGGCCCTCTGGTTCAGGCTCGAGTGCAGCACGTGTCATCTGCGCAATACCTGTAGCATTGTTGACAAGAATAAAGAGCAAAACCAAAATGCTTCTTGGCACGCTTATTGTAAGAGAACTAGTTGATTGAGCCTTGGGGCATTACTGAACCTGGGTTCAGTGTGCCCATCACCTTTCCATGCCCGTGGTGGTATTTTGCAGCAGGTCCCTAAGGAAGGGGAGCAATAGGCGCGGGGCTCTGTCGCTTTATAATCAGCAGCCGGTTGCGCATCCTGCGGGGTGCGAGAGCCAGGAAACTTCCCGCTCTCCTCCCGGCTCTCGTCCTGCCTGTTCTTGGGCAGATCAGCTCGGTTTTCCCTGCCTCCACGCTCCTGGGGCTCCGATCTGATGTAGCTGTTCCATGGCACTGACTCGCCGCTAACCGTGGACCTGCAGCTAATTTGGGGTTTGGGTTTGGCTATGGGAGTTCATCCAGGCTCTGCTTGTCACTCGAGAAGTCTTGCTGTTCCCCTTGCTCTGTTGTTCTTTAGCTAGGTTTAAAATACGTATTGTTGCTGGCATTCGAATCCATATCTGCTCCCAGCATATGCTGTTGGCACAATACCAACAGATGCTGTTAAGTGGTATCAAATCTTAAAGTGCAGCTATATTCTGCAACGCGACTGTGAAAATGGCACTGGAGGGTTCCTCTGGTGTCTCTTGGTGATTTACGCATTAAGCTCTATCTTAAAAACTAAAAGATGTTGATTGTTTTTAACAGTTGTCTTGACAAACTAAACCTGTAATTGGATTAATTTTAAGGGAAGTCTGGGTGGCATGGAGCTGGCAGAGGGTGGCCTGCGTTTCGTGCTCCTGTCCCACTGTCCCAGCTGGGCAGTGCGGGAGCTCTCGGCGCTGGGAGAGAGGGCGGGAGTCAGTGCCATAGGATTCAGGCCTCTCTGGCAGGGTATAAATATTTCCATTTTGCTGTTTAATAATAAGTTGGTCGTGCTCCATTTGAAACTCTTAAAAATGCAAAATCCATTTGGGGGGCATAGAAATTTCAGAAATGTCAACAAATAATCAGCATTGTCGAGAGTGGGGTTTTATTTAAAAAAAAAAGTGAATGAATGCTGAGTTAATATTCTTTCCCTCTTTTCATCCTTATTTTCTTTTTGTTTGTTTGAGATTAAATGATTATAAGCAAACTTACTGCACAACTGACTCTTTGCTTATTGTTCTTCCTCCTGTGAAGCGTGGTGCCATCTGGCACATGGACAAGTGGGGAAGATTGATGGCTAACAAAGAGCACCATTCATTTTCTCCTACCAGATTTGGACAGAAAGCAAACGTTTTTAATCAAATCTATATGTTTCTAAGGAATATTAGCTGCTGAACACTTGCCAACGGCTGAATTTCACCCCTTCCCTGCCCTGTGAGAATTCTGTCCTGCAGGGCTGATTCATGGACGGGACAGTATGGATGGTTTTCCTCTTGTGCATCATTTTTTTTCCCTGTTATTGAGAGAGCAGTAAGGTAAAGGGCTGTTCGTGCTGAGGAGAGAGAAAAGTGGGAATGGTTATGTGCTGTAGCGCAAATAATCTGAAAATGTAAGGGTTTAGTTCTTTTAATGGCCTCGCAATGAATCATGCAAGACAACTGTCTGAACAAAACACACAGTTGCTTTCAATGAAGCAACCAAAACATCAGTGGAAAGTTTGCCTGCAGTGGTTTTTCAGTTTTCAGAGAAAAATGAATGATTTATGGATTCGCTCTACCATCCCATCTTCTCTCAATGATTATGCAGTCACGGGATAATAGAGGAATTTAGGATCCGTGGGTCAGAGGGAATTCAGCCGTGGTGCTCAGCTGGGAGAGGGAGATCCAGCTTTCCCTGGGAGGGAGGGAGGGAGGGAGGGAGGGAAGGAGGAAGGGCTGACTTGTGGTACAGAGCAGCGGAGCCGCAGCCTGCGGTGGAAATCTAGGCATCTCGGGTTAAGGAGCTCGGGGGAGGTTCTGGGAAGCGGTTTGGCTTCCCTGGAAGTGAAGGTCATCAGCTGCCTGACTGAAGAAAGGAGGAGGTTAAGGAAGAGATGATGTACGTTTTTAGGATTCGAGGAATATTGTCTCTGATGTTTAAATATTACTGCAGGTGTTAGATGGATGCTGGCCTTGCCTAGCTGTGTTTCTTCACTAGGCACAGATAACAAGGGGCTTCTGCTTTCTGCTAAGATATAAAAAGAACAAAAAAGGCCGTTTGAATATTAAATACAGAGGCCTCTAATAATACCTATAAATTAATAGGATTTCATGCACAGCTTTCAAAAGCATTGTAAAGAGGATATGGGATATGTAAAGATAAAATGGATTTTGTAGCACTGTATAGCTGTGGAAAGAAAATGATTTTCATTTTGATTTTTTTTTAATATATTTTTTCCCTTTGAAGTATAATAATGGCGTTAATTAGCTCTAAGCACCTGGATTGGAAGCTTTGAAAATGATCCTTTCATTGCAGTGTTACTGAATTTTCTGGAAAGTTGCATCCATGGTACACAGCCTTCCCGCGGCAAACGCAGCCTTGTACACGCATGCGGAGGCAGTGACTGTAGCTAAGACAGCAGGACTTGAAGAAGGACCTCTCTTTTTTTTTTGTTTTAATATTGGAAAGTTCCTGCTGTTATAAAACATAATGTGTCTGATAAGTTGTTCATGTCCTAGTTTCCAGGTTGGGAAGTCGTGGCAGTGCTTTCCCGTGCTTGTTCTCATCTGTGACTTGAATAAATAGATGATGATGATGCAACGTGGAAGTGCTGGCCCTGAGAGTGGTGAATCGAGGATCAGGTCCTCTGGGCAGCAGGAATGTTTTCCTGGTGTTCACCCTGCTGCGAGAGCCCTGCTGCCTCCCCGCCGGAGGAGGAGGACACTGATATCACCTCGCTTCAGATGGTGCTAATTTCAGTAAGAGTTTACTGGGGTTTGCATGGTTGTATTTTTCTTAAATGTCATCACTCTTTCGCTCCTCCGGCTTGAACAGTGTTACGGATACTTGGCTGCAGCGTGCCTAAGGGTTAATCACAGCTTTTTGGAGACGGGGCTGAAATTGCCCTCTCCCTTCTGCTTGGCTGCGGTGCTGGTGGGAGGCACAGCGTGAAACCCTGCTGCAGGTCGGAGCCTGGAGGGGCTCGGGGCCGGGACCCCGGCCGGGCAAAAGCATCTGTGAGGGCTCGGGGAGGAGAGACGGCCCTGCTGCATGGCGTTTGAAGGAGAAATAAAACCAATGGAGAGAAGGGAGTGACTGTGTTGACACAGAAAGTTTCCAACTGTTATATTTATATAACAGTTCAGAGCTTAAATTGCTCTTGAAGCAGGCAGATTTATATCCCTTCCAAGCCTTGCTGCATACTGTTCCCCTCTTCTTTTCTTCCTGCCACTATAAATCTGGATGCTCCTGTTGATATAAATATTCAGTCTTTTAAAGAATTTTACTGAACTTTGTGGGCACTGCATCAAGTCTCAGAGGCTTTGCTTGGCGTTGGGTGATGAAGTTTTTCCTTTATCAGTCTTTAATTTGCTGCCTTTTAAATATTTCCTTGCTCCTTTTTACACAGTAGGAAAATGTCAAAAGAAAGTGTATTTCAGATACAGGGACAGCTGGCATTTGTGTTTGAAAAGAGAAAGCTTGTGTGTCTCTGCTTTTAAGATGGTTGGTGGGAACAAAAGTGCCTCTGAAGAGAGTGGCATGGCCAGGAAAGGGTTCAGGGTGGAAATGTGCATATTCCCTTCTCCCTTAAAACATGCTGATGCGACCTCTTAGCAGGACAAAAGAGAGCAGCAGTGGCAAAACTTGGAAGGTTTTACTTTTGCTCTCCTATGAATCTCCACAAAGGCTTTAATAAAGGAATGCAGTGATGCTGCTAAATGCCCGTGGTGCTCCCTGGGGACGCCCCCAGGAGGGCACAAAGTCCTTGCTCCCCGGGTCCGGCAGCGCTGTGCCAGGCTGGGGACAGCCCCGACAAGTGCTCCTTGGGGTAACCCGCAGGACTGCAGTGCATCCAGGGCCTTGGTTTGATGTGGGAGAGCTGAAAACATTTGAGTATCAGTGCTGCCAAGAGAGGGCTGTGGTGATCTTCGTGCCCAACAAACCCGTGGGTGGGCTGGGGAACCAGCACGGAGCTGCACTTGGGACTGGGTGCTGGGGTGTCCATCTCCTGGCTGGTTCTAGTGGTGGTTTTCGTGTCTTAAATGTGTACTTAACCAGCAGGACCGCTAAGGGAGCTGATGTGCAGCCTGTAGAAGGGAAGGGGAAGCTTTCCATTGTCTTCAGTGGGTTGTGGATTAAGTCTCGGGAGAATAATAATATCATGGTTTACTTGGCAGTAACAATGCTAGTGGTGCTGTCTGACTGCAGACAATAAACCGAGCAAGTTATGGAAAACATGATAGCCCTCTCCTGAACAGGAGGAGAGTCACTCAGACGTGAAAGCTATCCATTTTGCATACTATTTCTGTGGGAACTTTCAACAGGTTATTTTGACATATGGCTTCTATGTGGGTGAAGTGCCAGACCTTAACTGGATAAAAATATAATTAAATTTTCAGTGAAATCACTCAGAGTGAAGCATGCAACCTTTTTTTGAAAGTTCCCAGATAACGTACCTCTCTGCACTTTTGCAGTGCAAGATCTGGCACCGAGATGCTTGTTGCATGTGAGATGCCTTAGCCGGGAATCACGAGTTTGCTGCAGTACGAAGGGCTGGGCACTGGAAACCTCCTTGCTGTAACATTCCCCCTTTAACAGCCTTGCTCTGAAGCTGGCGGTGTGGTTTGTCAAGTCTGGGGAGGGACGTTCTTCAACTTTTAAATTGTTTTATACAAGCCTGCTGCACCTTTTCCCCATTATGGGCGTGCTCTTGCTGATTAGACCTGCTGTCATCAGAAATCTCTGAGTATCGGCCGAGGAAATGCTCTGGGTTTGACGCTGAGTTAAGGAAGTGGACTCTCAAGCATCAGCGCGCTTCCTGCAGAGGGGTGGAAGCAGAGCAGTGTTTGAATATTCATATGGGTTTAGTTTCCAGCATAGCTCCTCCTTCCCCATACGATGGGGGAAGTAGTCTCCCTCTGTTCGCTGAATCTGCTTTTCCCTAATAAATCTTGGGTAGCTTTGTGCAGGAATCAGGAAAGTGAGGGACGTAGGGGAAAGAAGCAGCACTGACATAACACGTGTCTTGGTTAACCAGGACAGCTACACGTGAAGAGCGTGGATAACAACTGCTTTTATTGCACACTGCAACACAGCCTCTCTGGCATCTCGTTTTAATGTCAGTGATCGGAGCTGTTTGATGTAGGAGAGGTCGAGTTCCTGATTGCTGCCCTTCCCAGCACCGGCCGGCTGGCAGAGCAGACCTTGGCACAGGTATGCCAGGGTGGCTGAAGGCGTGATGCACAGCGGAGAGGTTTCGGGGCGTGGAAGAGAAGGCAGGCAGTCAAGTCTTGTTTGCTTCATATCCTTTGACAGAATTGCATATTGATTCTTTAAAAGAAAAAGGGGAAAAAAACCAAAACCCAAAATACCCAGAAGAAAATATGACTTGCTGCAGTGGGTTACAGGTAACCTGTGTTTTCCTGGATATTAGTGCAGCTCCCAAGGCAAATGATTGGGGAAGAGCGAGCACGGCTGAGCAAAGTGCTGATTCTGTGCCACGGATGCAGGTCTTAAGTCGCCTCTTGTTCACTGTAATTCGGTGTTAAACTGTTTGAGGCAGGAGCAGAAATTCCCAAGTTGTCTGTCTTCAAATGGTCCATTGAACACCAGCCTTCGGAGAAGCCCCAAGAGCAGGCTGGGCTTGGTCTCTGCAGCAAAGCATGAGCAGTTGGGGATT
This sequence comes from Burhinus oedicnemus, assembly GCA_008921705.1. NCBI lineage: Eukaryota > Metazoa > Chordata > Aves > Charadriiformes > Burhinidae > Burhinus > Burhinus oedicnemus. The sequence continues at coordinate 4,020,259 of VFFE01007820.1, forward strand.
ACGCGGAGCGGATGGGACTGGGAGCTGCCCCAGCGGCTGTTTCCGACAGCTCGGGAGGCAGCTGGTGGCAGGAAGATGAATGCAGATCCACATCACCCAAGCCCTGGGATCACCTATTCTTCCTTTGTGGGAGAAAGTCCCTTACCCAGCAACGCGAAATATTCTAGGGAGCTCACAATAGGGGATGAATCTAACTAAGTTGTTGAAATTGTGGAAAAGGCATAATTTTTGTTATTTGGGCAGAAATGCTTGATGTATTCAGCAAGAAGAGTTCTTGTGAGGCAGTGATCTTGGGACTTTGAGGTATCTTAATGTTGGTCTCTGCAGGAGACATCAGCACCCAGGTGGTGGTTGCTGATCCACTGACTTGTTTGTCCAACTAGCATCGTGAGTATTTGTGGTCCAGTTTGTTGGTTTCTTTCTTTTGTGGATGGCAATCTGAAATATATAGCTGCTTTAAAAAAAAAAAAAAAAGGGAAGCAAAAAACCCCATTATATTGCATACCTATTTAAAATCAGGTGAGGAAGACTGAACAGAGAGTAAGCCAGTGTTTTAAACTGGAGGAGGGCAAATCCTCAAGGAACCCAGTGGTCTGGTCCTCAGAGGTAATTAGTAGGTAGCCCTATTAATTTTAATGGCAGCTCTGAGCCGTTAAAGCCTGGCTATTGCCTCTATATTTTAAATATTATTAAATACTACATACTTTAAGTACTTTATTGCTCTCATTTAAGAAAAAAGCCAGCTTGTTCATTGGGTGCCTCATTTAAAATTGTTTTTATTGTTAGTGCCTGTTGGAAAACGGGTACGCTCTTCTGGGAGGAAAGTTGCTATTAGGATGATTGTACTCCTGCACTGCTCACAGCTTCAGGGCAATCCTTTCAGCCTGTACTTGGTAAGAGGCACCAGGTGATGAAGAGGTATGTTGATAATCCTCGGCTTTGAACATTTCTCCAAAAAACAAAGCTGTACCACACCACCACATTTGAGTGATGGATTCTGGAAGCGTCATGCATTGCCACAAGAAGTCATTTGACACTGGCGCAGGGATAAGTGGTCCTGCCAAGTTTTAACAGCCTTTTATTTCTCTGGCTGGTAGGTCCAATTCTTGGGTGGCAGAGGCTGCTTTGAAATGATCCCACTGGGCATTTCTAAATGCTCTTATGTACTTGCATGTCTTGTGTCTCCTCTTACTCCCTTGCTCTCCCCAAGCAGGAGCCTGGCATCTAAATTGATGCCAGTCAGATGTTGGTCTCTTCTCCAAGTAACAAGCGATAGGACAAGAGGAAACGACCTCAAGTTCCACCAGAGGAGGTTTAGATTGAATATTAGGAAAATTTTTTTCACTGAAAGGGTCGTCAAGCATTGGAACAGGCTGCCCAGGGAAGCAGCTGGCTTGCCATCCCTGGAGGTGTTTAAAAGACAGGTAGACATGGTGCTGAGCGACATGGTTTAGTGGTGGACTTGGCAGTGTTAGGTTAGGACTCAATGATCTTTAAAGGTCTCTTCCAACCATAATGATTCTATGATTCTGTGACCTCCGTCTGTGTTGGGGACTGGAAGTGCATTTAACCTCTCCCTGGCACTCTGTGGTGTGCGAGACAAGATGAGTTAGAAACCCCATGTCTAGTGATCTCTTTGAGGAGGCCCTGGCAGCCTCTCGGATCCCAAGGCTATTTGACATCCACGGTGCAACATTAATTGCTTTTCAAGTGGAAGAGATCGGAGCATTTCCTAGGCTTTTATTTATTTTACTCCTAGTTTATTCTGGGTCTTATTGTGAACGGAGCTACCTGGGGCCATGCCCCAGAGACACCTGCCTGCCGTCCGGCTCGCCCCTGCACACAGTGGGGCTGGCTTTGCCATGGGACCCTGTGCGAGGAGCGGGTCGGTATTTGCAGGCATCGCAAGGTTGGGGGTAGTCCCGAGCCCTCCCGGTGCAATGCGGGTGAGATGTCTGAGAGCACTGCTGTGTTGAAGGCAGACGGGCACGGCACGAGTGAACGTCCTGCCCAGAGGGAGGAGGAAGGAATTGTGGTGGCAGCCTGCATGGTGCCTGAAAATCTCTTGCAGAGGGAAGCAGCTCCAGTGCTGATCCTTTTGTTCCCGCTTCGGAGGTAAAATGTGTTGTGAACTTCTTCCCCCAGTACCAACGTGGAGTAGGTGTAAAGTGTTTCAAAACTTGCCTGTTCTTTCTATATTGAAGAGTTGAGAGAAGGGGTAGTAAAACCAAGGCACTGCCATTTAGCAAGCAACCTTATTCATCTGGCGTGGAAACTTACTGCTGCTTGCAGTCTGCTGCCTGTGCAAATGGATTTAAAAGCAAAAAGCGAGCCATCTCATATGCAGCTCTGGATGTATGTCTCCCTTTGTCTCCCACCCTTAGGAAGGAGGCTCCCGGGGGGGTTACATGTATTATGCCAGCTGATTTTGTATTACCATAAAACCCCACCCATGCTGTTGCCTTCCGAGGGATGCATTTTGAAGGGAGATAATACTGGAACATCTTCAGAGGCTCACAATGGGATGCTGAGTTACTTCAAGATGCTGCGCTCGGCGTTTAGCTGGCACTCCACTGAACACGTTGATTTTAGTCGAGCAGATGTCTGTTAATCTTTGTGAGAAGCTACCTTGCCATTCTATCAAGCACAGTGTAGAGGACAGATGTTTGATGAAAGCGCTGAAATATTTAACTAGGATATTTTTCCCCCTGAAGCTGAGATTGCTTGTTGTGCCTATTAATCTTTTACAAGACTTGCATCTGCTCAGAGGTGGGTTGTTTCAGGCTTCGGATGAACTTTGTGTGTATGTGTGTGGTTTGAAAGAGTGCTATAATGAACAAACATGATGTGTATATGAATAAATTGAATGCATAAAGCAGATGAATTAATACCTCAGTTGCTGAAAGTCTCTTCCAATAATAATAATGAAAAACCACTATAATGCTCCTTCTGCTATAGGTATTTATCCCTCTCTTGCAGGGGCGTCTTTATTTTCCAGTTTGTATAATAAGATTTCAATTGGCATGTCCTAAAGAGAGTTTGTCCTTTCATACGCACAGTCTTGTAAAGCCTGTGTGCAGTATGGCTAGGTGGTGCAGAGCTCGCCTGTCCTGCTGTCCCTTTCCTCCTGGTCTCATTATAAGGACGTTTGGTTCGATCTTATGGTGGCTGAAGCCCTTACTGGGTTAGTGGAAGGGAAGAGGAAAGGCAAGGAGGTAGTTAACCACTCGTCCCAAGTTAGCAGCTCTCTTGTTTACGAAGAATTTATTTTCAGCTAAGACGGTACCTTTCTGTAATGCCTAATTCTTCTGCATAAGCTTCTAATTGGAGCCACTTACGTTTTCATTTCCTCTTGTAACAGTTAGGCTTTCACCATAGCTGGTGATTGAAACACCGTAAAAGGCTCAGATAACATGGCAGATTGAAAAAGCAAAGAAACCACATGCATGCAAAACTCCCCCCCCCCGCCCCCGCCAAAGGAGTAGCCTTGTTGGACAGTATTTTATACACTGTGGTGCACTTCAGAAGAAAACCCTCCCTAATTAATACTTAATAAGGATTAATACTTGTAAAGTAATTAAAAAGCTTTCTGAAACACATTTTTTCCTTTGTTGCTGCTGACTTAGTGGCCCATAGCTTTTTTCCTAGTCTGTTCTAGCCTGCTTTTCTTTGAATGTTGCAATTCTGAGCTTAAAGTCCAGTATTGTCTTTTAAATATCTCATGGATGTAATCCAGTTTTTGTTTTCCATAAAATTAGTTGGCTTATGAATTCCCCTTTTCTGTTCTCCATGTGTTAACTGAATCGAAGTAAAATGGGAAATCATCACGTAGACCCATCTAACTTTCTCCTTCTCCAAATAGGTGATAAGTTATTCGTTCTGTATTTTTAGAAGTAAGAGTAGCACTAGTTTGAAAATAATTTAGCACAGCCAGAGTTTTACTAACCACTTTGAGAACATTTCAGGGCAATCCCATGAGATGATCGTGAATGGTGATAATTACGCTTTAGCAGAATAGGCCTATTCGATGAGCAGCTCGGGCTCAGACGCTTCTATCCAGTCTGTGCTTAAGGTCTGGAATTAATTCAGTTTTAAGAATTAAGTTTTCCTCTTTGCATTTTCATATGTTATGTGCAAGATCCATTTGCTTAGTCTGTAAAATTCACTAGATATTTTCTGTTTGCGTGAACCTGCCTAGTTTGAATGATCTTGCTCATGTCAGAAAAAGTGACTACGAAGTCCCAGCGATGTCTTTTCTGAGTAAATGTTCTCAGAAAATGTTCTCACTTAATTGTAATTGAAAATTAATTGTTCAGCTGTCTGTCGTCTTTTTTTCATGCCTCACGTATTCTGCCCAGTAACATTCTTCCTCCATATGATTCATTAGTCTTCAGATTGCTTAAAAATATCCTGGACAAGGAAGACATATTAGCAAAGTCATAACTATATTGGTGGATGAAAATAATCTCAAGTGTCTACGTGCGTGCCAAGATCACATCGTGCATACAGAGAATAGATGAGTGGGCTTGTGAATGAACTTTGAAGGGCTTCTTTTGTTAATCACTAGCAAATTGGTCAGAGAGCTTACAGACTGTAAAGAAATATCTAATGGATGCCGTTCAGAATTTTTGTCACCTTTTACTCATCATCGCAACGCTTTTTTAATGTAAGAACTCCTTGTTGTCTACTTGTTCCTCCTGTGAATTCTCTTTCTCTAGACCTCAAATCAGCTGTCTCAATGCACATAGTAGCTTGATAGCCTTAAATCTTGAAGGTTGCTGAAGTTAAGTAACATATAGTAAGCTCTTTGGGACTATTTATAGAATTGTTACATTAATCTCACCAGATAATTACAAATTTGTTGTGGCCTGCTTACCTGCCCTGCGCATCTCTCTTGCAGCAGTGCTGTGGGCAGCCCCCCAACGCTTGCTATGTGAAAAATAAGTGGGATTTTCAAAATCACTGGTGTTGCCCAAGAGAAAAAATCCACAGTAGGGAAACCGTGATTCTTACTTGAAGCATAATTGTTTCGTTGTGATTTGCCATGATTTTCTCATTTTGCAAATCAGGCCCAGTTGAGGGAAGTGGAAGAGGGATGGGAGGAGAATCCCAGCAGCGATCCCGTGTGCCTGCCGGAGGGGCCTGGGAGGCTGACTGAGCTCTCTTCCATCTGCTTGGGAATGACTTCTTTGTTAAAGGTGTTTAGCTGTTTTTATGATGGATGAGCAAAATGTGGGGTCTCGAGTTTAGCTTAGGGATGGAAGAACTGACAGAATTTGTCTTAAATGGTGAGTGTGGTTGTGGGTGCTGTTTATGCAGGATACCGTACAGCGTTAAATACAGTAGTTGTGCTGCCTCAAGGAAGGGGAAAAAAAATCTCGGGGACCTGAAGTGTGACCTCAGACCTCTATTTATGTGCATTAGGTCTCCATCTGTTCTGCAAACATTGACACGGGGTGTGAGTCACGGCGTGGCAGTCGGCAGGACCGGCTGTGCCTCGGTGGGTGTGTGTCGGTGGTTGCAGGGTTAGGCTTCGGTTGACGTGACTGGTCGATGGATCTCACTTTGGCAAAATAATAGCGCGTGTCAGGCTTTCCTTTTGGTTCCCTTCATAGGTTATTATGTAGGAGATCCAAACTGTCTTTCTAAATATGGTGAGATTTAGAACAAGGAGTACTAAAGGAGTACAAGGAAATTAAAATGGAAAGCATAAGCAAGGCAGGCATTTATAAATGATTGAACTAAATTATACTCACTAGAATGAGCTGCAGCTGTGACAGCAATGTTTCTTTCTTCAGGTAAATAACATTACCCATCATTATTGGTTATGCTAAAAGGCCATAATTCCATGTTAACATGCCTTATTGCAGCCTGATAAGTCATAGCCTAATCTCCATTACCAGACTGCCCATAAATATTAGAGATATGTGGTACGAGGAAGGTAAGGAATGAAATCTGGTTTTGATGCAGCAGTATCAGGGTTGGCTGGCCTCTGACGGGACAGAGCTGAGTCATTTTAGATAAAGCAATTCCTGTAATGTGTATGATGACTTTTTTATTTAATGAAGTATAAAGCTGTATTGTCACCTATTCACTTTTTTTTTTAAAGGAAAAAAAAAAATTCTGTGTTCCAAAAAGCCCTGGTGACTTTTGCACATGAGGAAATACAAACAAGTTTCAGCTTTAAGGTTGTGAGTGTGTTGCGGTGTTGTACCACAGATGCAATACCACTGTTGTTTTCACTTCAGTAAGTTACTGCTTCTTGTGGACAATAAAACCACAGGCTGTTGAAATTATATGGTATAATAATGGAGTCAAATCCACATGCGCAAGTGATCCTCTGTGTTTTTGACATTTTATTAAATTGATGAGTAGGTAAAAGGTTGGCTTTTTTTTCCCCCCCTTGCTGCTAGACATTGAGAGAAAGCAGAGAAACACAAACCTTCCCAGTTAACTATTCCTAGAAAACATAATGGCATTTTTACTTCTTGCCGAAGCAGTTGAGGATGTACATCCTTTTGGATGGGGTGGAAGTAAATGATGCTGCAGTCTCTTCAGTTTGAACTTCTTAACTTTAGAATTCATGGTGAATTTCAACCACCGTTTGTTTACTAGAGAAACGGATTAGCTTTGTTTTGTGACCCTTTCAAAAACATCGCATGCCAAATCCGCTGAAACAATTTCCATTGAAAAGCTCAATGCATTTTTTTCCTCCCTATTCTACATGGCAGAATGTGCAAGAGCAGCGCTTTTAATATTTTAAATTAACAGGAGTGGCAAAGAAGTTCGATACTGTTACGTGACTGACCACAGGTGACTGTCTTCCCGACTCTGCTGTCTGTTCCTTACAGTTATAATCGAAAGAATTATAATAGAAAGAGCAGCACACAGATACCTGTCTTGGCCAACTTCATCCCTGGGGTGGGGTGGGAAAGGGAGTGCTCTGTGAGGTATCTAGAAAATAAATAATTTTGGGCTCCAGTGGAGCAAAAGCTGACCAATAATTGGAAAAATTCTGTCTGGGAGAAGGGGAAGAAGAAACTGGAGACACAAGTGTGTGAGTAAATCAACGCGGAGCAAGTTAGGACATGAACTCAGAAAATACCTGTGATAAGTGGCTGTGCGCATCGAGCCCAGGGAAGCCTGTTCACCTTCCCCAGCTGCGGAGATCGGTCACTCTGGTTTGGGGGGGACATTCGCAGCACTGTAGGGATAGATATACTTGTGGTATTTTCCCTGGGAAAGCAGAAGTGTGCATGGTTCTGAAGACAACCATGGTTTTGCAGAGATAAAAGTGGAATTTGTTTCCAGCACTCTGTTGTGTGTTTTCCTTTGAGTCAGGTTCGAATTTTGCTGTTTTTTTCACCATTCTCTGTTACCATTCTGTGCTTTCAAATCTTGCTTTCCCTGCCTGGGATTTATTGAGGGAGCATGAGGGAAAAATGAAATGAAGCAATGTATTTTGCTTGTTGTCGTCTTGCTGTCAATTGAGTCTTAGTGGTACCATTAGTCATTTTATGACACATTACCTTACCTGGGTGAGTTTTGCTCCCCTCTCAGTGTGTTTGGTTGAATTTTTAAACATGTTTTTGTGGGTTGCCATACATCCTGAGCCTGGAAAGTGTGCTTTTTATAAATTCTGCTACTTTTTGAGCTTTCAAAGCTTTCCTCCCATCACCCCCCTTCTATCAGTCTGTATTTGTGAGAGCTCTCCAGGGCTGGAAGTGAGCTTTATCTTCGTTGACACAATTAGTTGGTTTGCAGCGTGACAGCGACTGTACACAGGTCTGGTGGAATGCAATTACAGCGCAACCACAGATCCCCAAAGAAAATTGTAACAGTGAAGATGACCAAGGAATCTTTATTTCTGCAGAGCTCTGCGCAGTAGGGGTGCACGTTACAATCTCAAAGCTAATTTTACTTACGTGAACGTTCAGAACGATGGACTTTGTTACATTTATCTTGGTAGCATCCAGTTCTGTTCCTAACCAAGGTGATTGCTGTCATAGATGTTCAGTGAAGCTGCTGGTGAAGTCCAGGAGACTTCACTGCAGGTGGCTGGAGCTGGAGCTGAGCGCAGTACACTCTGTGCTTTCCTACTCCTTCCTTGCAAACTCCAAGTACAGATGTAATTTTTCATGAACTTTATATAGCTTCTTAAGAGAAACCGAAGTTTCTCTTCTGTGTGTGGAAGCTGTGGAGTCTTTTGTGTGTGTGCATGCAGCTTATGATTCCTATTAATTGGTTTATAAAATGTGGTTACTGGAATTGGCAAACGTGTATTGGCAGCAAGGGAACAGAATAGTCAAGGAGCTGAATGCAAGCAGCTGGCTGTTAATGCACCCCTACAGCACCCTTGTTTGTGCACTTTTAAATGATTATTTTTGGATGATACTTGCATTAATTGCTTCTTGGGTTCAGCTGCTAGAAATATGAAGATCCTGAGAGCAAATAACTGGCCGACTTGGTAGCTGTATTGGTCAAAACAGAAGCGTTAAAAATATTTTCAGTGAGAAAACTTATAGCTGAAAACTAAAATTACAGTTTGCAAACTGGTTCTAAAAGCTGGCTGTGCTGGTTAGAGGAGCGTTAAATGTGTCCCTAATCATAACAGTTTGATTTTGAGCGTTTCTTACAGTTATCATTCATGTGCAGCTGAAGACTGAGAAACATCTGTGTAAAGCCTGTAGTAAATCACAACTGACGGGCAGGCAGTGAAGAATTCAAGAGCAGAGAAAGAGCACATGCGGGTCAAATGAACTGTCATTTTGCTCAAAGTGAAGTTGCGGGCCAAGTTTTTTGCCCTTCCACACTCCCCGCCCCGAGCTTCTCTAGATCCCACCTTTCTTGAAAGTAAAACTTAATTTGTTTCCCCCCGCACCCCTCCCAACGGCAAATCATACCCCTGTCTCCCTTGGCGTGAACCAACAAACTCTGTCTCCGCAAAGTGCAAGATCAGACCAGTCCGGAAACTTAGGCTGTCAAGTTCAATTTAAAGAAAGAGGATTTTTATTTAGGTTGGTTTCTTCAAATGCGAACATCAGGAAGACAAGCCAGTGGCATCTACCACATTATTGCAATGTTGTGTTTAGGGTTATAAAGCTTACTGTAATACTAACACAGACTGGCATCTGTTTTGTTTCAGCTTTAGTGATTGAAAATTACCAAAAAGCATCATACTTTTGAGACTGAGTCAGATAATATGGGGGAAGGGTTAGCCAACAAGCCCACTCAACGTGGGACTGTTCCCCCTACTAAAATGTCTCTGTGGGTGACTTGTATGTTGGTAAGGAGCTCGCATGTTGGTTTGGAGGAAAATTCTTTTGAACGTAGACAGTAATTTCGTAATTAGCCCTTAAAATTACATGGCAGCGAAAACTCGGGAAACATTAAAGATCACAAACATTGAAGCATCTGTTTTATATTTTAGCTATTCTCGTCTTGATCCTCCTTGCTGCCTTCGAAAAAGGAAGTGAAAAAGATAGTGTGCTTTGCGTTAGTGTGGGGACTAGTCAGAAGGGTAAAGATGATTAAAAGCAGCTACCGAACTGGCAATAAGTGTAGGCCATGGGGATGCTCAGAAGGGAGCGTGAATTATTCTTGCACGGTCAGAAGCATGTGTGCACTGAACAGGCAGATGTCATCTTCGCTATCTTTAATATTCGCTGATGTAAAGTTTAGTCTGGGTAACATAATTTTCAAACACTCATTGACACAACCGTGATGCCTGTACAGAGTACAGGACTTTGTCTCGTACCGTGAGCTTCGTGAGTTCAGGTAAGGCTTCCAGTGAGGAGAATTCACAATTTAAAAAACAGTCTGGAAGCCTGCTAAAAGGGATGTAAAATTGTTTCCGCTGTTGTTCTCCACTTAGATTTTTTCTTTTTCCTTGTGGTAAAAGCCTGTTGCTCAAAAGAGACAGAAAATGACGGCACTGGAATAAGCTGTTTTACCAAAGTACTAAAATTTAATCTCGGTTCCCCCTACCACCACCACCTTATTTTCCTTACTTGGAAGCTGATAGTTGTTTAAGGGTAAATCCATCTTTTTTGGCATTCCAGTTGCCCAAATTGCATGTACACAGCTAGTTTAGGAACACGCAGAAGTCCTTCTTTTCAGATATGGGCATTCTAAACCAGCTCAGTCCCTAATTATAAAGGCGACTTAAGCTCAAACCATTTGAAGTGTTTTTAGAGCTTGTCCACTGGAGACTGCACCTATTTGCTAGGTTACTGTAAAATCCCACCTTTCTGTTTAAGCAGGTGGGACCACATGGCTGGATCAAGCCTTATAATTATCCTCCACCTGTCAAGAATGTCTGTGTCCAAATGGAGTTACAGCCTGGAGCTCTGTAGACTGGAGCTGTTGGGGCTTCGTTTCTGGCTCTGGTACTTGAGAAAAGGCTTCTTGTCAGAGACACATGAACCGTTTTCAGCATCCCCATTGATAATTGACTAGACTGACAAGTCAAGGATCAGAAAAATTCAGGAAAATTCAATTTAGCAGTCTAACTTTGTATTGTAGAGAAGGAAGATAACAACCTAATTGCTTTTCTATAATAGAGATGTGTTTAAAACTGTGTTGAAAAACATTTGCATTAATGTTTAGTCTAAACAGTGTTTAAAATATTTTCTATCTAATTTCTTCTGCCTGCATAGACTTTAGTTTTAAATGTCAGTTTGCTTTTCTGTAAAATTAAGTGTCAGGTGATGACTAACTTCACAGCTTTACCCAACAACTTACACATTTGCATATTTCTAGGGCCTTCATGCAAACAAACAAAAAAAGACTAGGTAGGAAAAAATCCTTTTGGGGAATGCATTAGCGAGAGACTCATAGGATCAGCAAACATGTTGTCTTCTGAATTGTAATTTTTCCATCAAATCCATGTGGATTTCTTACTTTTGTTTGGGTTTTTTTGCCTCTTGGGAGTGTCTGCCTGAGAGTTGGAAGCCCAGATCTGCCCCAGCTCTAAAGAAAAGAATGGAGTCGCTTCCTTCCTTCCGCAATGGATATTGCTTGCGGAGAACTCAATGCCATTAAGTCCTCATTCTGGAATACCTAATGGAGTAGGCAGGTTCTGGCACTGTAGAGAAAAATGCAAACTAGCACTTTTTCTTGGGTCTGTAATAGCAGACACAGAGTGATTACTCATGAGAGAGACAGAAGTGTTGAAAGTCAGCACTGGAAGTTGAACCTCTGGCACGCAGATCCTGCCCGGGGTTCGTGGTGCCAGCGCTGGGCACGTCCTGAGCCCAGCAGCACGGCAGACAGCCACCTGGTTGGGTTTGAATCCATTTGCTTTCCGGCTTTGGCAGGGGCTGTGTCACTTGCTGCACGTGCACTCCGGTGCCACAGAGCTGGTCAGGATGGCAAGGGGCAGCCCAGGCAGCAGAAACGGGATGCAGGGTACGCATGGTGCTGGGACTTGGTGGTGTTTGACATCTTGTTGAGAGAGCAGTGAGGTCTTAAAATTATCGATCTTGTCATCGTGGTACTTCCCTGCCTCTTGTCACCTTTACACCCATTCTACTTACAGGGGAGTATTTTAAAGCTCTGAAACTTTAACACTTATAGTTTAAGTATCTCTTGTAAACATAACAGCAAAATCGTGTATTTGTGCATGACAGTTGAGCAAAACTAGGCTAGTGATATCTCCACCCTGAATTTTTGTTCTTACAGACTTAGTGTATTGTCTCGGTTCAGACAGTGCTTAAAATTCCAGTGCTTTGCCAGAAGCTCCTTAATTTACTGGACTCTGCACCATGCTACCTGCTGAACCAGCGGCTGGGATGTTAACCTGTTGAATTTATCTGAAGTGGGCTATTTTCTGACTGCTGACACTGGTCAAACCCCTCAAATCCACAAACTCCTCTAATGCTGCTTTCGGGGAAGAGAGCGTGTAACAGATGTACCTCATCTTTTGCAGGGTGGTCTAGACTGTCATGGTGGTTTAGAAATAAAATGTATTAATAATTAATGTTCATAACACCGCCATTATTATTAGTGTTATTTATTCACAGCTGCTTTGATCCTCCTTTCTTCAGTCTCGGCTGCAGTGCAGGGGGCACCATAAAACTCGTGATCTGAAGCCCTGGTGGGGAGGGGTGAGCAGGGCAAAGGGACCTTCCTCCATGCGGAACAAACACAGCACGTGTGCGTGATCTCTGCTGGGAAAAGGGCAAGGGAAGGGAATGGGAAAAAAAGATAAAATATCTCTGAGGCCAAGAATGCCACTTCATTTAAACAAACTTTTGTTGTTTAAAAAAAAAAAAAATGTTGAAAGAAGGGAGGGTATGATGAAGGGAGTTGGAGGGTGAAAGTGTGAATTTGGCAGCACCCGCGTGATGATCTGGCAGTCTGAGGAGGGGTGGAATTGCCGTCCGTCCAGCTCGGGCACCCAGGTGGAGGTTTCAAACTTAACCAGAGCCACTTAGCTGCTGTGGCAATACCTGATGCCTGTCTGGGAGAAACCCTGGGTTTTTTGGTGCATCCCCCGCTTCCTGAGGGCTGCAAAGATCCTGCCTTCCATCTGTGCCAGGGGGTAAGCTCTTAAATGAGCTTGCAAATAGAAACCCTACCCCAGTTTCAAAGGGGCAGTAAGCAGGGGAAAACAACTCTGTCTGAACTGCTAGTACGAGAGGGCTTTATTCCAGGCAGACTTTTAAAATACATATTTCCAATACATATTCCCAGCATTTATCAGAGAGCATGCCCTGAGCCAAGTTACGATGTTTCTCAGGTTTTTGTTCCCAGGGCCAACCTGCCCTCAATGTTCATTAGCAAATAAAAGTGCCGCCTGACCCACACGCTTGGCTGGCAGTACCCCAGCCATCTTGTTAGCATTTGAAGTAACAGTACAACTTGCATAGATTTCCCAAGAAAGCTCTGTAATTTTATGTTTAGAGAGTTTGAGCCGACTGGACTTACTTCCAAGAGAAACACTGTGTGTTCACCCACTTTGCCTTTAAAACAAAAAGGAGAGGAAAAGAGTTCTTATGGCTTGTGTTTTGCAGTCTCTCCCATAGGACTGCATAGCTGAAATTTCTTTTATGATAGAATAGTGGCTTTCAACTTTTTTCTTCTTGGGTTCCCTTAAAACAAAATCAAAATAAAAAGAAATCACTGAAGTGCTCATCCCAGTGGAGGGCATTTAACCCTACTTGGTGATTGGCTTGTGGTGTTAGTTGCAGACTCTTCCAGAAGTATTCAAAATACGACAAACTGGAAATCAGTGCTGTAGAAACTTAGATAACTGCTGCAATGACATGGCTTTTGTACCTCAGAAAGGGATAGGCTGTCTCTACCATCTTTTCATCCATCCCATCTTTTGGATTTGTGTAAAGGCTGGGAGGAATTGGGGGGTTGCTGGTAGACTTTACCAGTTTGAAAAGGCTAAGTGGGAAGTGAATGTGCTTGAAGCAGCCTCTGGGGATATCAATGAATGAACATCTGGTAAAAATTAAGTATTTCTTACCTCAATAAAAAAGCAAAATGCAAGGTGGCTAACAGCCAGAGGATGGCTGATGATATAGAGTGGATTACATTCTACGAACTGCACAGAGGTCTCTCCTGCTGTCTCTACCTCGAGCCTTGCAAGCCTACAGATGGCACAGGTAGTACCTACTGCCGTTTCTCAGGCTTTCCCCAGCCCCATTTAAATAGCTCTTCCCTAGTCTGTCGGGCATCTGCCTTCTAAAGTCCTGACCAGTACTGTGAAGTGGCCTGTGACCGTGACAGATCATAAACGTGGGTGGGTTTTTTAGGTGGTCAAATTGTGATGCCTTTTAGGAGGCTGATCTTCATAGGAGGAATTTTCAGAAAATTGGGTCCCTGATTTTAAAAAGGCCCAAAGATAAGTTTTAAAACTGGTAAAAATAGCCATCTGGGATTAAAATAGCTTTCTTCTTAAACACTGCATCCTCAGTTGATGGGTCCATTCAGCTTCTGATTTTAAGTTTACATGTATGAACTTTCTTGACGCTTTCTTTTGTATCTTGGCCAACTTTGTTTCAAATCACAATATTTCTGTCTCTGTTTTCACTGGATTAAGGTAACAATTCTGTTTACAATGCAGCAAAGTTAATTGTTAAGGAACCAAAGGGTCTGGGATTCTAAGGAACTTTCTAAAGAGCTTAATAAAATAATTTTAGTAAATTGACAGTATTCTCTATGAAAACAAATTAGACAAATCATGTGTTCACTGCTGTCAAGTGTCAACAGTGGCTTGATTAATGCAAAGTAGTGTTGTCTGGCTGATTGTAGCTGTCCATAAAATCTTGAATTTCAATGTGGGGTTGTACATTAATGAGCTTGGGAGCATTTTTCACTCTTGATGATGGTCCAGCTCCAGATTTTGACCTCTATTCAGAATTTGGAAAAGTGAAGGCTGAATGATTTGATTTGGATGTGCTGCCTTTGCAAGGGAGAACACTCTGTTCTTGCAAGTGCTTTTCAGCAAGAGGTTTTGCTTTGCCTGGTGTCTTTAGAGATGGCATGTCATGCTTCAGCCCAGGGCTGACACACCACCACTGCCCCTTGGCCTAACCAGTGCCCCACACTTCTAGGTCTGTCCCACCACCAGTCTAGAAGACTGGTATCTCAAGAAAGGTTATAAAAGTTCAGACAAGCCTCTGTTTCAGGATTATTCTTTTACGATACTATGGTGAAAAGCCATGGCAAAACCAGATGTGTGGCTTATGGACATACTTTTAAAGTTTAACAACAACTTTAGATGTGTCTTTCTTATACTTTTTTTTTTTTATTAAACTGCAGATAATTGTGATTACTTTTAAGCAGGTGTAGAGTACCACAGGAGAGTAATGAAATGTCTTTGCATATATTTATATGGTTGCAAGGCTATAGTCAGATTTTGCGCATATGTGTAATTTCTGTAGTTGATGAGAATTATTTTGCTGGAAGCTATTTCTGCTGAATGATGGCATTGGATATTTGGTATATGATTCTGTGCTTATCAGAAGGACGTTCTGGTTGCTGTACAAGATGGGAGTTCTGCTTCATGTGAGCAATTTTATGCGCTGTCACAGAATAAGCAAGGTTCATTTGCAGTGCTTGGTCACTGACGCACCTGAGCTGACTTCTACAAACCTACCTAGGTAATTATTGGAAATAGTATTTAGTGCCCCAAGTGTACAATGTGCTTGCTAAATACAGGAAAAAGTACTTCCTCTGAAAAGCATCTTTCAGGTGCGCTGTGTGTCAATCCCTATTTATTTCTTCTAGTCTTTCTCACTTTCCAGCTGACTTTTGACCAATTTAAATAAATTGACCTTCGGGGTTTTTGAGACAGAAAGGAATAAAGATGCGACTAAAATGTCATGAAAAGTACTGGGTTGACTCTAGGGATCTCTGCACCATGTTATCTTTCCTTTTATCTAAAATTCTGTTCTGATGTTCTTTGATCTTCGAAGATTCTTAAAACATGCTTTTTTTTTTTTTTTAAATGTGCAAATGGCCACTAAGAAGTTTACAGATTCACAGTATATGTGCTGTGTAAGGCTCTCTCAAGACCGCATTTGATACGTGACCATATCCACAAAAAAATCCTTGAGCCCCTAAGCAAGCTTACTTTTTATGATAATACCTGGGTCTTACACAGCGTGTTTTGTCTCTGATTATTGAGGCTTTTTAAGAATTTGGTTTCATTTTCCTCATTTTACAGATAGGGGGAGGGAATGGGAACTAGGAAACAGTTGTTTAGGCGTGGGAGTAGGGAGAGAGAAAGAAGGAATAATATTCATTTCCCGAAGGGCTGGGGAACAGAGGCACAAATAGCAACTGCCTTGCCTGAAAACCCAGTCTTGTACTCTATAATATTGCATATGTTTTTTCTCCTGGGCATGCAGGCCTACAGCTGATGAGATATGTGATGTCTGGTGTTTGGTTTACATGAACATTTATTTTTATTTTGCAAAGGTTTTTAGTATCTCATGAAGACATGTTTATTGTGCCTTAAAATCCAATTTTCCCTTGCATGATTTTCAGCCTCTGGAGGACTTTTAATATCTCAGTTGAAACCAAAGCCTGGTCTTTCTGTTTGGCTCTGGCAGACATTACAGGGGCTAAACAAAGGAAAAAAAAAATTTCTGTGGAGCTTTTCTATTTATTTGGACTGCAGCCTTACTTGAGTTCTGGTGGAACAGGATCATGTTGTGAGACTGCAGTGAACGCAGTACAAGTGGCGTTGGAGGAGAAAGAGGAGGAAGGGTATTATCCCTTTCTGATTGCACATTTAAACTATGCATCCTAGTAGCTGGATATTATCATGTGCTTAACTGATTTGTTGTAAAACAAGGCTAGCTGACATCAATATTCTAAGGAATCTTAACTGGAAATGGTCATGCAAATTACTTGGCACCTTTCAGTGACCAACAAGGCCGTTAGTTTCCTTGGAGAGTACTGGGAGGAGCATTAATTAAATCAACAAGAATGGACAGGGAAACAAGTGGTAGATAAGCAGCTGTTCACAGGGAAAAAGAAAATTTTTATCAAGCAGGACACACAATTTGTGGGGAGGAGGGAGATCCTTTAAATACTTGGATGGTGGAATTCAGTAGTGAGAACCCCCTCCTCCCAAGTCTTTCCAGCAGTCTCTGGAAAAGCAGCTGAGGTTAAGGAAGAGAGCACTGATCTTGGTGACCCTTCTCTGCTAATGCCTTCCCTCCCTGCCGCCTCCTGAGAACTGGCACAGCTTTCCTGCAGCAGCAGGCATGTCTATCCTGCCATCTGTACTGCACGCAAAGAGGCAAAGGTGCCAAATTTCAGCCAGGGTCTGGCGAGAGACTCGTGTTTGGGGTGGGAGACGGAGCAGAAATGGAGCTCCTTCCTACACACCTATCAGCATGCTTTTCTGTACATGGTGCTGCCTGCTCTTCTGGAGCGTGTCTGAGTGACGTGGAGTGAGGATGGCGCATGTAGCCTGGAGCCACTGCGTGATTAGTGTGTGGATCCCTTAGTTAATTTAGCAAGTCAGGCAGAGAAGAATCGTGATATAGTGAGGAGATTTACAGTACTGATATGTTCTTCTTTTGCTCTTCTTCACCTGCTAGCGGTTGGCTTTGGTTTTTCCCAGCGTGCTCCTCAGAGCTGCTATAAACTGCAATCAAACTTGATCTTGCCAAATGCAACTTAAAATGTCAGAACATCTCTCTCTACAGCTTTTCCCCCAGTATTTTCTCCTCTTTATTCTTTCTTCTCCTGTGATTCATGAAGTGACCCTGTGCTCCTATGCATGAAAAAAATGCAAGCATTGTGTTCATAATGCATAAGATCACACAGAGCTACTTTTTGCTGGCACATTTGTACAAGCTCCTGTTCTGCATATTGGAATATTTTCATACTGGCTTCCAAAATTCATGAGCAAGGGCAAGCTAGGTTTTTGTGTTGGACAGAAATCAAAGGATCTGGAAACGTAGCCAGTTACTGTAGAATAAAAGCAATTATCACATGCAACGGTATGTAAATGTGTTTATTAGGAATGCGTATGTCCCTTGTTAGTGTGTACCTTAGTGCCACAGAATCTTTGATTCTGACAGTGGTCTTGTGAAACGTAATAGCGCTGTTTTTCCCATTTTGCAAAGCTTCATCCTAAATAACTTCCCCTTCAAATTAATTCTCTTGGCCCCCCTTCAGACATACTATTTTCTTTTCTTACCAGCCATTTAGTGATGTGGTTGACCTTGGTTTTCATATGCTACAGGCCAGATCAACTACTTCCTGAAAAATATTTGACCAAGTGGAAATGCAAGGCAGGGCAGAGATTTCTGACATGTTCTGCTTTCTGCGCACAAGCTAGATGGTGATGAGGCCGGAGGAGCTCGTGGAATAGCCTCCGAGGCAGCTGCAGCAGTGGGGGTGATCAGGAAACTCTCTTTTGGAAATCTTTCAGTGCTGCCTCTATGTTTAAAAAACAAACTCCTCCCACCCCCCAAAAAACCAAACAGAAACAAGATGGTGTGTATGTAGTGGGCAAGGGAGGTTTGCTAAACCTCAGGAAGAAACAAAATCTAACTGACAGTTGGTTAAAGACAGAGGTGGTGCGGTGCAGGGGTGCTCCGTAGGAATATTTTCTGAAACACTGGGAGAGCTTTTGTTGTCGTCTTTACCTTGAACCACATCTGTGCAACATCTGTTGTTTTAAAAGTGCATACTTGTCATTAAGTATACATAATTAAACTTAATTTCATCTGAAACTCTGTTTAATTTCTTATAATGACTGCACAGGCCAGTTTTCTCTTCTGTGGGGAAACTTTCTTTAGGAGTATGCTTACAGCAAGTGAGTCTGTCCTAAAATGTAAGAGCAGCAAAGCCTTTGGCCTTGAAGTTAGGGTGAAGATTTCTGAAGAAACACCTTCCACTTGATAACATGTTTCTGGCAGGAAGGGTTTCTTCATGTCACAAAGTTTGTCTGATCCAACCGAACACCCAATTCATGTAGCAGTATTTTAAAGGGAATTAAATAGAGCATCTGTCTTGTGTTTGCTGCCAGAGCCCGTGCAAGGTGAGGGGTGCAGGTCAGCCTCTCCATGCCTGTCTCCTTTGGCCACCAGATCGTCACCACTGAAATGCAGCATCTGCCGAATTCATCTCCTTTCCATCTTGTGAAAGCCGTCCTGAAGGCTGGGAACAGGAGAGCAGTGAGTGCGAGCCAGGGTGGCTTTGGGAGACAGGGGAAAGTAAATAAAAAGCGCAGACTGCAGCTCAGGATATAAAAATCCCTTCCTTCCTGTAAGCAGTGGGGCAGGGACGGGGATCCGCGCAGCAACCGGTGTTCACCCACTGGTGACTTTCCCAGCAGCTGTCATAATGTTATTCTTTTCAGCAGCCTCTTTTGTTTTTGTTAAGAAATTATTTCAAACATTTCAGCCCTGATCCTGTGAGAAGGAATTAAAAGTTTTGGCAGCTGGGCTTCATCCGCCCCTCCCTTCCCTCCCCCCAGAAATGCTCCTTATGGAGCTTTGGCTTTAATTACCGTCCGCAGCGTTCCGGGCACTGGACGGGCCGGGGTGGCCGGGGGCTGAGCGACGCCTGGGTGAGTGGAAATGGCAATGCCCTGTGGCGAAGCAGCTGTAATAGACTTTCCTGCTGTGAGTGAGGGAGCCCTTAATGAGAACTGAAGGCTTATTCTTGCTGTGGGATACAGTTTAAAAGCCGGCACGGGTTGTCGTGGGGTCTGGTGCTGGGGATGGATGCGCTGGCGCCATGGTGGGCACTGGGGAAGGGGAGGGAGGAGGGGGTGCCCCGACCCTGTGTCATTGCCCCTTCAGGCCTTTGAAACACGGAAAGGGTTAGTGGAAAGGCCCTGAAGACTGGCTCTCTGCATGTTTTCTTCAGTGTTTGTGTCTGGTGGTGGGTAGCAGGCCTTGCTAGTTGCCCCGGTTAGCTTGGCCACAACACCCAGCAGTGCCAGCGTGTTTAAGCTGTTGGAAAAGCCGAGGCTGAGCCCTCCTAGCCAGGCCGGGCCTGGCGGGCGCCGCTCACCAGAGAGGAGCTGAGGAAACCTCCCCCCGATGGGGCCTCCATGGCTCTGCAGTGCGTTCAGGCTGGGGAAGGAGGCCGAGGGCCCAGTCCATCCTTCACCCCTCCCCGTCGGTGGCGGTGCCCAGCTCGGCTCTGGGGGACAGCTCACAGGTCCCCGTCCCCAGCAAACAGGGCTTTGCTCCTGCAGTGCTCCCTCCCTTCAGGGGAGGCCCGTGTCTCTGGGCAAAAACCATTCTCTGCACTTTCGCTTGAAGTTAAGCTGTGATTTTTCTCGTTTTCGGAGTGATTTGCTTCTTCCCTGATATAATTTAGACAGGGAAATGTAATCAATCAATCAGCATAGTAATTGCCTGTTTAGCATTGACAACACCTGAGAGATTGCCTTGTGTTTAACAAGTCCTGTCTGGTGGAGGCAGAGATCAGAGGTCATCACCCTCTGACTCCAGGGATCCGCTCCCTAAGGGACACGTGGCTCTTTTTGGGGGGTTACAGGGGGGAGAGCAGTGCGGTTTAACTTGTATTGCTTGTTGTACTGGTGTGGTGTCCTTGAGGAGAGTGGCAGTGGTGGGACTTCGTGGGATCATGGCTGGCTGCTTGGCTAGCACATCATCATAGGAAATACTGCCAGGAATGGGATCGTGGTCAATTAATGTCTCGGGTTACTCAGAGGTTTAAAGGTGGTATTTGCTTATCTTTGGCAACGCAGCATGGGGGATGTCATCCAGAATTTCAGCTGATAGGGAACATGTTTTGTAAACTGTCTTGAATGTATCTCTGAAGAGGAGGACCAGTGCCTTGAAACAAAAGGGAAGGACACCTTGTCTGTAGGACACGTAGAAGTCAAGTAGTGACATCAGCTGGTAAGCAGACTATGAAGATTATTCGAGGTACAGTTATGCTTCCTGTGATATTACTTTCAAATTCATGGACTGTACTTTGTCAGGTCGTGGATTTTGGTCAACCTGCTTTTCTTGTCCACCTGCATAACGTCTTGCTGTCTGGCAGATGTTTATGGCACTGCCCCAAAGTCCCTTTTCAAAAAGCAGTAATCTAGATAAATGGCAGTTCCTGTGGAGAAGCCATTTCAAATCATTGGTCAACGAACCACATAGTTCTGCTTCTGTAAAACCACTACTTCTGCTAGTTGCAACGCTAGAAACGTGTTAAAAATGTACGGCTTTGTCCCTTCCCCCCTTTTCCCTTGACAGCTGCTGTGTGGTGATCCCAGACAGTTAATTTACACTGCCATTATCAGCGGGAGCTGGCTGGTTGTGTTCAGCAACCACCAAAACCTTGTACGTTTTTCCAACAATTAGATTTCAGAAGTTCTCCCCACAACAAAGTAATAATAAAATATGAAATCAACAAACACTGCTCGAGAACATGACAGAAAAATAAAGTAATGAAAAGGTCAGTAAGTGGCATTAAAATGTAAAATCTGAGAGCACATAAAAACAAACAAGTTTTTGGACAGAATACGTCAGTGGATTTGAGCACACCAGAAATCTGAGCTGCAGTCCAGATGCCTGCAGTTGACTGTGTCCAATTAAACCGGGGGCATGTCTCATTGGTGAGCAGTTCTCAGTAATACCGGTATGAGCGGTTTTGTGTCTCTCATTCCCGCACACGTGATGTGCTGTACCAGCATAAGGTTTCTAAGATGGCTGAGCTCTTCCACACCTGTGGAAGCTCTCTGGTTACCCTCCCCTTCACCAGTTCAGGCAATTGGTTGATGCTTGGGTGGCAGCGAGCTGTTTTGTGAAACCTCGGTGTCAGTTGTGCCAGCACAAGATAGTCTCCTCCCCTACCCCCCTGATTTTTTTTTCTTCCTAATGTGAAATGAGGGTGTTAATTCCTTCTGCCATTCTCTATTTCCCGATCTGAATGGATGTTGAAATAGTTGTGCTGCCACAACTTGCAGCAGGGAGCATGCAGTGGCATGAGGCCGGGCATGGGGTGGGCAGTAGAGGAAAGGGAGAGAGCGTGACAGGAACTGCTGTAAGCCAGTGTTGCTGCCAAACACATCACATCACCGAACCGCAGCCTAAGTGCTACTGAAAGATTCAATAAATATTCAACAGCAGAAATATGTCCATTGTGAATTAAATCAAAAAGAAAATAGTTAATGCAGATTTGGACATCCAGTAGGAGGGTTTTTGTAGCTTGCTGCAGAATTGCTCTTAACAATTGCTTGTTGCTCAGACTTCAGTGGAAGTTTGATATTTGGTTTCTGAAACCTGTTTAAAGACAATCTTTTGACTAACACTTTAAAAAAAAATTTTCCATTGCAGTCAAAACAGAGAAGATAAGCACATCTTAAACTATTGAGTATCATTAAAAAGAAGCTAATGAGGATTTTACTGTGGGCTTTTGCATGTTGTTATGGTCATTGTACAGTCTTTTTATTGCGGTATTAGGGGTATACATCATTAGGTAGTGTACAGAAACGAAGAGAAGAGGTGTCTGTAGAAATTACACTGAAATGCTGCATCTAAACCAGCCAAGAAGAAAGGGATGAACCTTGTCAGGTCCTTTTTTTGAGGGAGCCCTGAGTCTTTAGAGCCCTGGGTTACGTAAGAAAGGAGTCGCCAGGTTTCCTGCCTTGCTGGCTCCTGGTCTGATCAGCTCGGGCACTTGCTGTCCCCTGCCCATCGCGAAAGGCTCTCCATGAACACCAGATTGCAGAGCAGGTGATACGTGATCCCTGCTCCCGCTCTCTGGTGAGGCGATGGGAGTGCATTTGCTTGTGTTTTGCAGCAGCAGTTCATCTGTGTTATCATTTAAGTAGGTTGCTTGTTCTCTGAGAAGGTTTAAAAAAAACAATCCAAAATCAAAACCCCACCCTGTGTTTTTATCCATTCGATTTTCACTGCTGTGAAGTAGTTGGCACCACGCTGCGTGGCAGTATGAAGCCATGCATTGCCAGAAGGCTGGCAGGTATTTTTAGCGTAGCCTGTTTGGCAAGGAAAGAGAAAAGTGTCCCTCTTTCCCCCCTTGGAAGGAACAGGGACTGCAAGCTATGGTGTGGTTGGATGGTGCTTTCTAAAGTCTTACTGGGGTAACTGGTTGCCTTCACCTATTGTTTGTAAAGAAATGTTTAATGCATGGGTGCTCCAATTGCCACAGATGTCTTAGCTTTTGCCTTTCGCTGTCTGTCTCTCCCTATTTTTTCCTCTCTTTGTCTCAAATTAGCGCCACAATTAAAGTGTGAAGCCTGCTGGCAGCTAACTAGTAATTACTGTACAATGAAAGAGAGGAACATCTGTCAAAGCTAGGACAAGATAACAGCTGTAATTGATTGCCACATCATGGAGCTTGACCACCAGCAGATGGCTGGGGCCAGTTTTTAATAACCGATCACAGCAGTGGTCCCAGGGATTCGGTGTGACTCTTGTGAGGTGACTGTCTGTGAATTACACCTGTTCAGAAGCAGCCATGCATGGCTCCATCCTTTTGCTTCCTTTATTTGGTTTTACTTATTTTTAAATCTAGGCTCACCTCTGAAGCCGTACTGCAGAGCAGCATATGCCACTGCTCTCGCTAGGCAGGGAGTAGCAGGGAAGAGCGAGTGAGGCACTGGAGCTGCAAGTGATGGCTCGATGGGAATTGGCAACACTTGGAGCTCTGCGGCACAGGAGGTGCCTCCAGTCACTGAAGCACTTGGGAAGCACAGAAGCAAGTTCAAATTCACTGCGGAACAGAGGGATCCCTTCAGAGGCAGGCTTTTAAAAAGCAAATGAAGGGGGGAGCCATTTACTGCAGAACATGGGGCTCCTCCATCAGAATTAAGTCCCTCTGAGTACTTGCCCTGTGATTGGGGTTGGTTTTTTCCCTCCGTACCTTCACCCCACACCCCCCCCCCCAAATTTCACAGCTCCTGCTCTCGGCTCCTGTATTGTATCTTGATGGCGGAGTTGACAGGAAAAGGTCTGAGTTTATTACAGCATTGCAATTCATAAAACCTGCAGACTAAGACTAACCGAGGAACTGTCATTGTTTCCACTACAATGTTGGCCCTCTATTTGACTCCATTGTTAAAGCCTGTTTGTGGCACGTTCTCGGCTACACCAGAGATGTTGCTGAAGAGGTAGAGAATGAATAATCTGGAGAGAAGTTTGTGACTTTCATTACGCATAATGGTACTTGCTTTGTGGTAGCAATGAGATAAGGCCTGAGGAATCAGATCTGTCCTTATTCTGCAGTTTTCCTTTTCTAGTCACATACATATATACAGAAAGCGCATGGGATTTTTCTTTTCCAATGTCTTCAAACCCAAGGGAGTAAGTGTGTATGGGGGGGGTGGGGGTGTGTGTGTGGGAGGAATCTTCTGTTGTTTTCCATGAGAAAGCAGAATGTCTCAATGTAAATGAATTGCAGAGACTGGATGTGAATCTCAAACTCTGCAGAGCCTGAAAAGCTGCTGCTGTTCAGCTCTCCTGGTGTTCAGTCATAGGGTTAATTGTTAAACAATTAGTGCTGCGTTTCAAAGGCAATAAGACAAATTAGCTCAGGTAGTGTGAGCAGTTTCACCTTGCACACTACCCTCCTCCCATCCTTGCAGTGACTCAGTTGGACAGAGCTTCCTGGGTTATTGTGTAAAACAGCAGCTTGTTTTAAACAGCGCAATCTGTCATTAATTCAGCTAATAAATCACAGCATAAGAACAAGAGTCTTGCAAGATTAACATCTACAATCAATTGGGAATTACAACATTGGCTTTCATAGACAAAGCTGATCGTTAAGTCATGGAAAATTTATTACCTTACAAATCTGCTTATAAAAAGTGTTGACTTGAAGCCTTTATAGATTGTACTTATTATTTATCAGATATTCACAGTTTTTTGATGAAAGGTTAAATAACTACAGTTGTTGTGCTCTGCGCTCTGCGTTTTCATTGAATTACAAAAAGTGATGGCCAATTTTCTAGGGTAGTCTGAAATTTTTGTGGAATGGTCCTATTCAAGTATGCAGTTCTTGTGAATCACAATCCTTAGCGTGACAATACCTATGTTAAATGTCAGGGGAGGCCAAAAACATCTTGTTAAGCGTTCAAACAAATCTTCAAACCATTTTTGCTGGTGCAAACTGCAGTGAAATGTGTTATTTCTCCTTTGTCTGCAATAGGAGAATTCTGTTGGAGCTGTAACCACCACCATTGTCGAGGCTTTCATATCCTGTAATAAGAAAAAAAAAAAAGCCTGTGGATGTTTCCTGTTAAGAAAAACATTAGCTATCTATGCAAAATAAACCACAGGCCAAAGAACATACGGTACAGTGAGTCCTGGGTCTGTTGTGTTAGTTTGGAGCTTTCTCCATCCCTAAAATTAAGGACCTGCTTAAGTGGGAACAGGGATTCTGCACCTTAAGTCTCAGCATAATTTCTGTTCAAAATAACCAGAAGGTAGCAGGACAGTGTGTACATGATATTAGATTTTTGTGATGTGGAGAACATGTAGTCTTAATTGAAAGTGTTACTGGATATTCCAGTGGCAGCTCACCCTGAATGAGACTGAACAGCTGAATCCTGGAGATAACTAACAAAGTTTCTGTTGTTCTTTTTTTTAGCTGGATTTTTAATAGTTGCTGCATTAGTTAAAAGCCATGCTGATGTACAGAGAGCATCCTTATAAACCGGTCACTTAGCACCTGTTTAGGTGTGTCAGAGTCATTTCCTACCTTGTGGACAGGGTGCTTATCTGGGCTGGAGTGTTTGTGAAATGCAGGAGAACATATATGTAAAGGATCCTAACCCAAGTGTTGGTGTCTGTCTGAGCTTGATTTGGGAAGATGCTTCCTTTTATATACATCTCTCTCTCTATCTCTCTCTCTCTATGTGTGTGTGTATATATATATATATATATGTGTGTATATATATGTTGTCTCTTCTATATAACCACCCTGTTTTTTAATAACAGAAGAGCTGCAGATTAAGCTGGAAGCTGGCACAAAGGCAGCAGTGAGTGAATTAGACACTCGGCATTTTAGGTGCAGGATCTGGAGCCCAGCTTGGTGGAGGCTGAGGGCAGGAGAGGAGGCGATGTCAGCATCTGGGGCGCGTGCCAGTTTGGTGCCATTCATGCTGCGCGCCGGCCTCGCAGCCCTGCTGGCAGCGGTCGCTGGAGAGAGTGCAAGGAAGTGAAGAAATAGAGGGGGAGGGAGGAGGATGCGGGGAAAATAGCTTTGGAAAAAAAAGAAGAGGGAACAAATGCAGGAATCGATAAATGAAGGAGAACCTTTATGTTGTGTGGACAGGGTACAGTACCAGCTGGGACTGCCTGAACAGGCCTTGTGCAGCTTCAGAAATCAATTCCCTGTCCCCTCACCCCTCTGCCTTGTTGGTGGCACCTCGGGGTTAGTGTCCTTTGCATTTATATGCATTCCAGAGTGGTGGAGACAGCAGCAGCCAGCACACTTGACATGGAGAGCCCCTTTGTGCTCCCGACTCCCGCGTGAGCAGCAGGTCAGCGAGTGAGCAGAGTTTGAATAAGCAGCCCTTGTGTCTTCATATGTCTCTCTGATCCCTTGAACAAAACCAGCATACGAAAGGCAGTAAGGCAATGTGAAGGCCTCCTAAATGTCACCGTAATGTCAGCAGCACTGGGAGCAGAGCAGCCTCCAAAGAGCAGAAAGCTTTGTAATATTTATAGAAACAGAATTTGTTAAAAATACATTTGCCTGTTACAGTTCAACCTTTTGGAGTCCTCACTCCTTTCAACTCTAAGAGTGGGTGGTGAGCTGAGAGTCTCCGCATGTGTTTCAGGTTGGGTTTAAGTTGTTGCAGTCAGTCTGAGATCCTAGCAAATGCTAGAAATCTGAGACTTTGGTAATTTTGTAGAGCAGGGAACAGGCACGGTCCTTCTACAGAACGAGCTCAAAGTCTTTTGAAATAAGCCTCTGTTGTCTTTCTCCATGTAAACATGAAGGGCCTCAGGACATGTTTTGCATTTGCAAAACAAGGGTAAATGTGGTGCAAAGCAGATGGTGACTTGTCTCCTACCATGTAGTGAGTCAGTGGCAATACATGGGATACCTGGTACCCAGGCCTCTGTCCCTGGAAAAACCCTGTTTTGTCTCTTGGTAGCTTGGACTCTGGAACTGACTGCCGAGAACAAAGCAGACCTGTCTGCTTGTTTTTGCACAGCCTGCTGCCTTTAGCTGCACTGTCATCATGGTATGTCTTGTCGCCATGATCACAGGCATGTAATGCTTTTACAGCATAACAAAATGGACCTGGAAAACAACCAGGAAATGGAGGGGGAGAATGCTGTGAAATCATCATAGATAAACCTGTCTCTCGCCCCATGTTGTGCAGAAATCCCAGCAATGGCTCTGCTCTTCCACGCTGCCCATCAAACCGCAGTGGTAGCTGGCGGCAGACAGGCAGCATCCCTGACCCAAACGATCCACAGTGCTTCCTGGCACAGCCCCAGCCCGTTGGAACAACTAAGAAATCTGGTCCATGTGTTGCAGGGAGCAGCTTTTCTGTTAGCGCTGTTGAAAGCACTGCCACTGAAGGGCATCAGACCGGATCCTCAACCAGACTGGTCACCTGAAGTCACAGGTGCCTATGCAACAAAAAAATTATTTCCTTTAGCAAGGAAGAATTGCTGTTTCTCCTCTTGGTTATTTATTTTTTCCTTGCTCTTGATTTCTTGCCCTGTTCCTAAGGGTCAGCGCTTCTCCAGATTAGGGGAGCACCCTTTTAACGCGGTCAGTCAGCACCACATCCAGGACTGCTAAAAGACAAATTACTGCCTAACAAATGCTGTGAATCCATCTCCTTTCCCTCCCCCTTCCCCCATTCTAGCTCTTAGTTGTTTAAATTCCTGATGCTTCTGATAAGCTGGAGACTGGAAGAGGCATTGATTTCTGATTTCCAGCCTGGTGCTACAGAAACCTGGGCTTACTGTTCCCATTTACCTGAGCTTTGTTTCAGTGAGGTGGAAAAAATATCTCCAATCTTACCAAGTCTATGTTGTTTGGGTTGATCAGGCAGCTGCTGTGTTTTAGAGCGCAATGTAAGGTTAGATATGACATATTCCATTGGGGGAGTGCGAAATCATTCTTTTGTTCTGTGTGTTTGACATTACACAACATTTCCTGGTACCAGATTTGCTACTGTGCTGCCCGCCTCTCACTGATGTCTTCTTGTGTGTAGCAGCATGCTGATAGAGCAAAGCACTTATTGCCCCTACTTGCTCAAACCATATGTTTTGCAAAGGCATTTTCTCCCTCCCTCCCCACTGTTCTGAGCAGGAAAGGTCCAAGAGAACGTGTAACAGCTCCTGCTTGTTTCCCTTCTGTGCACATAATAACCATTGAAAGACACACCACTTTAATATAGCGGACTGAAAACTGCCAGAGCTCAGACCCGAAGAACCCTGTTCATGCGTTGCTATCACAGCGGGCAGCTGGCCAAAGGTGATAACCGCATGAGCTGTCCTGAGTCCCAGTTAAATTGCTGTTGTTCATGGGTTGACACAGTAGTGTCTTTGCAATTCTTGCTGCCTCTCACCATCACCTCTCCCACAGGAACTGAAAATCCTGAGTGAGCCTGGCTTTGTTTTACTTGCTTGGGATGGCTGCAGAGTGAATGGATGGAGCGGTGCTGCTTAGTGGATTAATAGTGTTTCTCAGCAGTTAGTGAGCGCTTTGATTACAGTGCTTTTTTTTGTAATGACCACTTGACTGCAGGTGGTGAAGGATGGCTTTAAAATGTCCTTTTAAAATTACTTTCAGAGTCTGAAATGGAGAAATATCAAACGGTACTTTTCTCCTTCCAGCAGAGCTCTATCAGTGCTATGTTACCTGCTTGTGGCATGTAGAAATATGTGCACCTTTTTGATATGACTCTTTTATCAGCCTCTTCTTGTATGTCTTTTTTCCGTGTGGGCAACTGAATTACTCTGGAGGGAGGAGGAGGAGGAAGATTAGCAAAATGAGTGTTTATCCATCTTAATTAGTGCTCTGTTGACAGAAATTATTTTGAGTATTTGCTGCACAGTAGTTACCGTTCATGTAAATCTTTTTTTTTTTTTTTTTTTGAATTGACATGTTTCTTTCTTGCACTAAGTTATTGGTGACTTAGCACAGCTGGCTACTGATTTCTCTTTGCAACCAGACACTTCATGATTTTTTTGGTCTATTGCATTTGCCTGCAGCATTGTCTTAGGCAGTACTTATGGTGCAGACTGGCAGTTTGAAGCAGGGGAGCTGGGCTCTGGGAAGAAGCCGTGCTCACCTGTTTTTGGAGCACCACTGACAGAGGTTTGGAGCTGTGATGCAGCCCTTGATCATGAACATAGTGTGACCGTACCCAGAGTGGCTGCAGGAGGCTTCAGAGAAGGAAGGTGGCGGCACATGTCTGTAGAACTAAATAAGGACCCATTTTGTGTCAGGGCCTCGACCCTGTATGTTCTCAGAAAGTGGAAAAGAAATGATGGGCAGAAGGGCTTGAATGCTGAGCGAAGGTACTCCTTGTTTTCACTGGGTTTTTTTGGAAGATTGCACTAGCTTGCTTTATTAATCTCCTGATGCATGTGAGAAGTTTTATAGCAAAGTACAGCTATTCTGCAGCTTCGAGAGGAAGTAAAATATCTCATGGGGTTTGAAGGGATTTGTGGATTTGTTTGGATCTTGTACTGTGTTTAAAAAACAAAACAAAAGCAAAATAAAAAACACAACCCCCCCAAAACCCCAAGCAAAAACAACAAACAAAAAACCCAACCAATCCAGCTCTTCTAGCCCATAGCTTTCTGGAACGGGTGCTCAAAAACTGCGGTGAAGTTTGGCAGGGGACTGACAATCCGCTTCTTCAAGAGCAGTATGTAGTAAGGTATGGTATGCATTGATGTTCAATGCTGAGCGTCCTGGTGCTCATAAACATCTCCCCTTCACAAGCTAGAGACAGTATTCAGTGTAAAGTTCTCTGCAAAACCCCTTTTGTAGCAGTGTGGTGGTGTACAATGGTGCACCGAAGAAAATGGAAATTCATAACATGATGCGATGTTACTGTGTGAAGAGGTAATTTTCTCCACACACTTAGGAGAAAAAGTGTCCATATAGTCTCATCCTGGATTAAAGTTGTCCTGGTCACTAGTGGCTGGTTTAATCTCAGGGCTTTATTTTTCTGACTCTAAAGTGAAAATAACACATGGCCGTGGAGGTGGAAAGTTGCCATCACTAATGCTTGCAGAGTGTCTTGAAATCCTTATGTGGAGGATACTATAATAGATGGTCCTTTAGACTTTGTGGTATTGCACTAACAACTTCGGACGACAATCCCTGCCTGTCCTGTTCTTTTCCGATCTCCCTGCTCTCTGCCTTGGGTTTTTAAAGAAACGTGGCAGGACCCTTTCAGTTTTGAACAGAACTTTTGAAATCTAGTGTGAAAAAATGCCTGCCTCCGTGGTTTACTGACTCCTTGGGTAATGTCCCTTTAAAGCAGCAGCTGCTGCCAAGGTCTGGACTCCGTGGTCACTAAATCATTTAGAGCTGTGCTGTAGCTGAGGGCTTCCAGCTTCGCCTTTTGTTACTGTCATACAGTGGGACCTGGAAGAGAGCCAGGGCTGCAGGCGCCTATTGTGCAGGAAAGCCGCACATCTGCAGTAGAAGACGAAAACTGGATGTCAGCTGCCTGAGCAAAACTTCTCAAAAGTGGTGTCGTAAGGCCCTGAAAAGGGGGCCGGCAGGTTTTGTTTTTTGGTTTGGTGGGGGTTTTTTTGGTTTTGTTTGGTGTTTTTTTGTTTTTTTTTTTTTAAATTCTTGGTGCAGCCAGGCTGTTCCGGCGTGTTTTGAATCCTGATCGGTTTCTGTGTTTTTAAGCTCTACCTTTCATTTTGGTGGAGGGGATGGCGGTGGTAAGGGAAGCGTGGCCAGAATCTTTATAACTGTAATAGACTGCAACAAAAGGTCTATTCACTTCTTGATGAACCAGGGATTTACGTGCATTAGTCGCCACTCTGTACGGAGAGGGGAAGACTGCCCGATGAATGGAGAAAATTCCTCTATTCTGTGCACCCCTCACATCACCCCTCTGCCTCAAGTCAATCCATGGTGTCTGATGGGGCTGTTTAGTAATTGGGAATCGGCAAACTCTGTGCTTGGGTTATGGGAGAATGAAGCGTTTCTGCTCTTGGCTTTCTTGAACGTTCACACAGAGCAGCAGGAGCTCTTTTATTTATTTTAACTTTCTATTAATTTCAATTTTCAGTCCAAATATGTGCAAACATAAATTAAGTAGGGATGGGTTTACATCACAGCCAAGATACTTGTTAAATGAAATGTGTGTATAAAGTGTATATATATAGTACAGAAACAGCATGCTTGTCTCATTAGTGCAGTCAGAAGTAATTGCTCTGAGTCTGAAGGTTTATGTTGTAGTAGTGGACGCATGATTTTGAAAAATGTCCGTGCTGCTGGATGCTGTATGAACATGTGCAGCCTGTGTCAAGGACAGTATTTGCGATGGTAAAACAGTGCATGATAGCAGGGTGGAGTAAGCAAAAGCGAATGAGTTTAAGAGCTTACTCAGAAGTTCCAAACAGAGATGGTTTTTTTTCCTTGAGTCAAGAGAATAACTATTTCCGACAATGTACTTCTCTACCCATCCCACCTCCCAGTACTTCCTCAAAGACTCTTTTCCTGAGAGATCCTGAGGTCAGATTTAATCATGGAGTCAGTCTTCTCTGTGTAGTGAGTGGGCTGAACCCGTGCCCTGTGTTTCATGGGGAGCACTGGACTGGAGCTCCCACCAGTGCCTGCATGTCCGAAGCCATCACAGGACAGTGCGGTTATGGTGGAGACCAAGTGTGGGGCTTGGCCTGTTGTGGAGCTGCTTGTGGATCTCTGTGCCTTGAGCTCCTGATCAACATTTGAAATAGCTGAAGCTCCTGATGCAAAACATCTCGTGAATAGTGTGGAGGCCAAATTTGCTATATTCCAGAGGTTTTCTGAGAGCATGTGTTGACTAGGGAGGATTATTCAACATAGCAATGTAACTGTATTATATGTGGTGTAATACAGAGGAAAACAACTCTTGTGGCATCCAGGCCCTTCCTGTCAACTCGTGCTGAAGAGGTCTGACCCTTGGCGTGTGCTGCAGTCCTTTTATACTTGTAGAGGTCTGGTGGGGGAGGATAGGAAGAATTTCAGCTTTCCTTTAAAAACAAAGCGGAGGACAGGAAGGAACAGCTGGCCGGTAAGCAGCCTTCTACTGATGCAAACGTATTTTCCATTAAGACACAATTGGGAACCATGTACCCACGCTAAGGGAAGAGCCAATGCTGTACTGTACATGCTTTGTGCCTGAAAAGTGTCTTTGTCCTGTTTCCATAGCACTCCGCTTTGGGACCTCCCTCATTCAGGCTCCTGCATGCTTTCAAAATACAAATATCTTTCTAGGGACAT
This sequence comes from Burhinus oedicnemus, assembly GCA_008921705.1. Classification (NCBI taxonomy): domain Eukaryota; kingdom Metazoa; phylum Chordata; class Aves; order Charadriiformes; family Burhinidae; genus Burhinus; species Burhinus oedicnemus. The sequence continues at coordinate 4,052,167 of VFFE01007820.1, forward strand.
GGGAAAGACTCAAGTTCTTCATTCCTACCAAAAGCAAGTTCTCTGAACCGTCTCCTTAGGCAGGCGTAGAAAGAACCACATTTTTGTTTCTTCTTTTAACATTTAAACATGACCCTGTGCTACAGTTCATGAAGTCAAAGCGGTGAATCCCCTCTCCCCTGAGATTTTGTACTAGCTGTCTTCATCTCTGGGATAATATGCCAAGAAAACTCTCTGGATTTATGAAACCACAGCCTGACTGGATTATGCTAGCAGTATATTTGGAAATGCAATTGGTCTCTTGAAATTAAAAATAACAGTGCACTATCTTTCATATGGCTCTCATACTGCTGATACAGCTAATGATTAGAGAAGATTTGGGAAGAGTTATAGCAAATCATAAAAATAAATCTGAACTGAGGTAATAATTCAAGAAGAACCTTTGATAAGTCTAGGCACATCATGTTTTCTTGATTAGAGGTCACTCAGCCTTCATGCTTTCTTGTTGTAGTCAGTTAATACTGTACAGCCTGCATGTTAGTGTCCTGTATCTGGTCTAACCATATTGAAGCTTCATTTTTTGAAGGGATTATGTTTTGCAGCACTCTGACAGTCTACTTTTATAGTTAGTGACAGCTGTAGTTGAATTTTTGGAAGGTGGATTAGTCCTGTTCCCTTCTTTATACCTTGTTTCAGCAGAGCTCACCTGCAGTACGGATGAATATAGCTGTGTTAGGTATTGGCAAAGACATCTCAGAGCCACCAGGGAATCCAGCACAACAGGCTTGGGCTGTAGTTACTATGATGGTATTTTGGTTGCAGACGTGCCGCCATGGTGCCTGAAACACCAGACGGAAATCTGCTAGGGGAATGAGAAGTTTGATGCTAAAAATTGGGGATAATGTAGTCTACAGTGGAGTTTAATTTCTGAAAGAAATAGCCAAGTTTTGATCTTGAGGATCACCCTACTACTACCAATGTTTAAATGGGTCCTAATAGGCATGAGCTTGAAACAAGAGCCCCCCTGAGTTACTGTTTGTCTTTGTAATTGCTGGCCGTGGGAGGGCATGCGGGGTGTGTGTGTTGGGGGTTAACAATGTGATGGTCCATAGCTGGTACTGGCAGCCAGGATCTTTAGATTATGCAAATGACCAATCCATTATTAGTGAGGCACTGTTCAATCTTTAATGTAGTACATGGAAGCATAGTGATATTACTGCCATTATTTAATTAGAAAGTTGTCTGGGTAACCATTGCAATCCTACTTTGAATTTTTGCTTGTTAATGACTGCTTTATACAAAGTTGGGAGTGCCCGGTTTTACTAACATCCCATGTGTAAATACTGTTGTCTTCAGATTGTGAAGACCTTTTAGCAATACTGAGGGGAGTGAAGCAGTCTGTATACAAATGTTTAAACTTCCTTCTGACCTTGTAAATCCTGTTTTCTCCCCAAGTGCAAATCTGGTGCAATGCAAACAGCAGTGCTTCAAAAATAACCCTAATTAGCAATTAGCTGCAATAAATCAAGCTTGGATGGTGTGTTCAGTGCTGCTGAATTTGGTACTGTATTATGGCATAAGTCGTGTAATAGACTTTTAACTGTTTTAGCTTGTAGCGCTGCTTTTCTCACATTAAGTAAAATATCTAAATGTCATGTGAGTTTCAGCAGCAATTTAGTTGATCGTAAATACACTTCCTGTTTAGTGGAGGCATGCTTGCTGCATAAAGATAACAGATCTTAGATAACTTTGTGCTTCTGAGGTACCAATATCTTTATTCAGGATTAATAAATACAAAAGTTCAACCATTCTGGTTTCCTTCTGAAATGCATCAAGTTTAAATATAATGATTTCTGATACCAACCAGAAAAAGCGAGAGTCATTAGAGGAATCTGGGGGCTAATCGGGCTTACAAAAAGGCAAATGGTATTTTGATGATGTTCTAACCAGGATGATAAGTGCATTTTTACAGCTCTGGATACGTGAATTTTTCTAAGGTCCTTTAGAAGTAAATGGAAAGCTATCCGGCATTTTATAACATGTCCCATGCTGTTCATAAGTATTGGAGATGCAGTTCTTTTCTGAAAACAAGTATCTGTGTTTTTGAAGCAAACCTTTAGCAGTTCTGGGTCTGCTGGTGGTCTCAAGTGTGGAAAGATGACAGTGGTCACCGCAGCAGCAGTGAAATGCCTCCTTAGCATGTGATTATAAAAAAACCATTAAATTCAAAAGTGTTTTTATAAATTGCTTTTAATTTTCCATAGCAATGAAGATTTAACACACCTTTTTGTAAAGCTGTCAGGCTCTGGCTGTGTGTCTCCAGCGGTGCGTGGGGTCTGTAAGGAACGCCAAAACCCCTCCTGTCCCCGAGCCCCTTGGGCAGGGGTTTGCCCTGCAGCTGCCGACATCAAGGAGGCGGCTGTAAGTCAGTCCACACGGGTACTGTGCAAGCTGAGTGACTAACGGGTACTGCACCAGCAGATTTTCATTCCTGTGATAGTAATTTAAGGGTGGGGTTCTTTGCTTTCAGTGGGTTTTTTTGGTTTTCTTCTGGCTAGTTTGGACATTTATTGCACAAGTGACTTCTTTTTTACTTTCAATATGTCTTTGAAACTCTGTATCACTGTTAGATGTTTTGATAATGCAAATTTGGATTTTTGGGGAGTTTGCCATAGGTTTTGTCAAATTAAAAGGTCAGTATAGTATCTAAAAAGTAAACACTGATGAATCAATGTCTTTAAAAGTAGTGATATTGATAGAACTTTGTATTTTACAGACACGGTATTTTTCAGACACAGCATTTTACATAATGTTTTTGTTTTGTTCAGCCCTTCTGTAAGCTAGATAAATATTGCCATTAGACATCTGGGTCAGGTGCTGAGACTAGGACCCTTTTCCATCGATTCCCAATCTCATGCCTCGGTTAAAAGATCGCATTGACTGGATTTATCTGTATTTAAATTTGCCATAATGTAAACAATGTGGCCCGATATTACATTCAGGGCCTCTGAAATGGTTATAATTCATCTTTTGACTCGGTCAGACAGTGTGTTTTCTTTTTTTAAAAAAGTCAATATTATATTATTGTGCAGGAAAAGATGACATTAGTGTCTTTTACACCTCAGTTTATTTGAAAGAGAATGTAATTATTGGTACTAATTAAGATGGTGGATCCCTAATTTATCACTAGCTGTGTTCTCCATTTAGTTCACCTGATTTCTTTCTTGATTTTTATCTATGCCTTACAGAATAATAATGCTATTCTTACAGGTCACACTTCAATTTATGGTTGGGTTGTGCACTGGTGAAGTTGTATCAAGGCGGGAGTTGTACCGTTGTGTAACGAAGGGGCAGAGCAAAGCAGGTGACCTGAGCTCTGATCTTGTTTGTAGTTGCAAGAACTCCTGGTGACGCGGTGTTCTCATGGGTGAGGAAAAGCATTGCGTGATCAAGTAGCAAAACTGACAGTTTCTTTTTGTGACTTAATGAGCTTTGGGGAGTGGGAAAAAAACCCAAGGTGCACTTCCAATAAAAACTCCAATTCTAGATGTGTGTGTGGGAAGGCTCTTTTCTGGGGTGAAATTCGTGAATTGGAAAAACAGAACAACTTATTGGTGATGATTTAATCCATGTGCCAGAGAAACCGTGCGTGGCTTTTAATGTGAAGTCAATGCTTCCTCTGGGACTGTTTTTAAAGCTTTTGTTCTTATCATTCTTTATTGTTTCTGCTGAGCTTTCCTGTATGTCATCACTCTGCTGAGGCCCGTTGTAACTTTGAGGGCAGGCAGCTGCTTTTAGGAGAAGCTGCTGTTGTGCTCGTCCAGGTGTCTGTGGTGCTGCCTCCCATGGGGCTGCCTGCTCAGCAGGGCACCAAGGTTGCCTAGGTGGGTTCCTACCCTCTCTTGTACTCTTCCATGTATTATAAGGTAGGTTTGACTGAATTCGTTAGTCAAATCATATTCTCTGCGATAACTGAGTTTTAGGATGTACACCAAACAAAGAGGAATGTCATCTTTCTCTGCATGTTTTAGGTGTTCTGTTAGCGTGCTTTGAATTTGTATGCAGACCTTCTCAGTCTATTTTCAAGACAGGTAGTTTCATTTTGAACACTACTTTAAAGGATGCTGGATCTTATTCAAGTAATAAGTGAAATCCCTTAACAACTCCAGGCTTAACCTGGAATTTGTGTTGTCTTCTCCATAATCTTACCCCACTCATAACTGACTGTATGTCATGTAGTAGCAAAGATGCTGGTAGCGTTGTCAGCACCAGCTGTCCCTCTTTGCAGCAGTTTCTTGTACTGAATTATTTACTACTGGGATTTATGCTATGTATATAGTGTAAAAGTTTTATCACAGCAATTGTGCATGTAAACTAGTACTGGATAGAGGGATGGTCTCCAAAGTGTTAGAAGAACGCTAAAGGGAAGGAAGGACTTTCATTTAATTGGTTTTATCTGTGGCTCCAGATTTATTCATCCTTCTCTTTATCTGTAGTTTAACAAATAATCGTTCTCCATAATTTGACACATTACATGGCTGAGTAATTATGTTCTAATTATGGAATCCCTTAACTGCAAGGTATATTTTCACAAAAGTTTGGGTCTTTTATTAACTGTAGGCACATTTCCATGGGATCTTTTTTTTCAAATGAATGTAAGAGTTCCCAGTACTGGAAAATGTTAGATTCATAATGTGTTTCTTATTGTTCAGACAGTGAAACAGGAATGAGTAATGAAGAGAAGAACGAAAGGATTGAAGGGCAACTGTTAGCCAAAAATCTTAGGTTAGTGCTTTCAGTGCAGCCAGCAAGGATCACACTACTTAAACTTTAGCTGAACTGAAAGGGAGGAGGGTATCTGACTCATAAAATTACAGCGTGATATATTGAAACCTAAGTAGGAGATTTAAGTAGTTTAATGTACCTGTGACTAGCACCTTTTTTTGATGACTCTTTTCTGGATATATTTCTTTAATTCAAGAAAGCGCTAAAGTGCATCCATTAGGTGGCTGTTATAATAGTTCTCCAAAGTGAAAGTCAGCAGATGACATTTTAAAAAAAAAAGTTTATTAAAGGCTTAAAATGTACTGAGCGCAACCCTAGCCATGAGTGTCACTGAAAGCATGGTCACCATGTCTCTTGGGTACAGTATCTGAAGTGCTTTTGTTGTAGGTTTAGGGGGCCTGTTCATCGATGCTTTCCTTTACCTAAAGGCCTTGTATTGTCTTACTAAATGTTCTTAATTACAGTTGCCTTCCTTACATTTGTACAGATTATTTCCAGTAATGGTATTGTTTGAATGTTCACTTAGGTGACAGTCTGGTCTTTCCACTGGGCAGTTAGTTATCTGGCAAGACTGAGAGTGCTTGAAGAAAACACTGATGTGCTGGTAGAGCCAAAGGCGCCTGGTGTGTTAGGTCATTTTTAAGGAGTTTGAAAATATTAGCAAATGGACAAACCAGCAGCATTAGATGCTTTGCCAAAGCAAGCATTTCTTAGTTGCCAGCTATTCCCTGCTATATTAGAAATCTTCAGGGGAGAAATGCCTGTTCCTCTGTCCTCCTCAAAAAGACTGGTGTAAGGGCTGTGTTACCTGATACTATCAAAGATAATATATTGCAGAGCTTAATATTCTTCTAAAATGTATTTCCTAAAGGTGATGTGCCCTGATTTTTATTGTAATGTTAACATCTTGCATCTGTTAAGACCTGGACTCATTATGAGATGCTGGACACATTCCCAACCATGTAATTTGTTGCTGTTTTGTTTGAGAAACAAGGGTATGTAGGTCGCAGTTGCCACAGCACGAGTGGTAAGTGATAAATCACAGGTGTGCTGCTTAGCTGGAGACCGCTGAATTGTTTCTAGTAATCTGCAGAGTATGTGGAGGTGGTGGTGGAAAGCAGATTTTCAAACCTGGTTTTGGGGGGGCTATGGGATTTGGTGGGGGCGGGAGGGAAACAACAGAGGAGGAACCTTAGTGCCATTCCTGTGCGTGCGCATCAGGGCTGGAAAGCCAGTTGTATCTTTTTGCCTTTATGGGAGTTAGACTTTTTGTTACGTAGGATAATACCGCTTTTCATTTAGCTGTCTGGCTAAATTTCTAAGAATTGTACTGCCTTCAACTTTAGAGAGTGGTGAAGGAGATTTCTTTCCTTGTACTTGAGCTGCGCTAAACGGACATCAAAAATACAGCTTCTCTCAGTCCTTGGGACCAGTTGAGGGCAGGTATGTACGCAGCCTTGCCTGTGTACCTGCACAAACTCACAATTCTTTCTAAGCATGTTTGCCAGGGTAATCTTCTAAAAAGTGTGTGAGGATTTATTTATCCAGTAGACTTCAGGCAGAGGTACTTAGACATTGGTGTCACATCTTCCTACCGACTCCATAAAGAAATAGCAGATCATGGGTAATAAATATTCTCCTCTGCCGCAGGAGTTCAGAGGGGGAAATACATGATCTGATCTAGAGGTGGACTGTCCTTTAGTTATCAAAACTGATGTAGAGCGCCCTTTATGCAATGAAGTTGCCCAGTCTGGGTTTGGATAGTAGATATTATTTCTATTTAAAATTCTGTGGGAGGAGTGTCCTGGGGAAGAGTCTGTTATTGCCTTGCTTGTTAACGGGAATTGTGCTTCACTACCAATGGGTAGAACTTGGCTCTTTGGAGACGTCCTATTAAATGCTTTAGGGAATAGGTCATACATGATGTGTTCATTTCCTTAGTATAATTCCCTATCACCAATGCCATTAAATGCACCATTACCAGCTATCTTAGGTAAATGACTTTTCCAGTCTTTTCTCTTAGTTCAAAATACCCTTTTGGAGGGCTCTTGATTAGTTGAACTCAATTTGCTCAAAGGTTAGCATGTTAAATTGGTATTTGGTTTTCATTAACCTGTGCAGTAATATCTTGTCATTAGGAAAGGCCTTTTGCAGGGTCTCCATCATCATTCATTTCTTGTAGCTAGGTGCTTTGCTTTTTCTTCTTTTCTATCCGATTCATGCTGTCAAGGATGCTGCCTTAAAAAAAAACTTGTCCTTTGTATCACGTAAGAAAAAACTCTACGGCAGCATGTTAACCCAGAAGTGTACTATGTAGTGGGTTTCGTTAACAAAAGCATCTGTTTCATTCTGGAATTTTTTTAGTTAGTGTTTAATTAGGTTTTGGTGGGGTGTTATCATCATTACAATTCCTTAAGAGTATTTATTGCTTTGCTGACCAAGGCACAGTTGAGTGATCAAAAATAACACTATAAAGAAAGAAACCTGGGGAAACTGGTCATTTTTTCTGCAGTGGCAGACTTTCAAGACACGCAGACTTTCAAGAGACACGGACTAGAAAATTCAAAATCTACTGCTAAGTAAGGAATTTTTTTCTCTTAAATAATGGCAGCTTGCATGTATATCTGCAGGAAGGAATGTAAAGGCACAGTTCTAAACGTATGGTTGCAGCAGACTTATGAATAATGCTTGGACTATCTATTACCCTGTAATTGCTACCTATCAAAACTGCATTGTATTAATATGACTGATCATCTTAGGTGGTTCAGGCATCTCCTCTTCTGCCCAATACCTCATTTTGAAGTACAGTCATGTTTCTTCCTTGTGATGCATCTCTCTCCCTCATACCAAATTGATAAAAGCAACATATTTGAACATAAATAAAATTAATGGAGCAATAAAACAAAAGAAATTGTATTCTACTAAATCCTCACTGTTTACTTTGCTTAAAAAACCAATACGTTACTCTAGGGATAAAGAAAAGCAGCACAAGACAAGCTTTGAACCAAGCGAGTTTCTAATGCACTTTCCATCTCCAAAGAGGGAAGCATTCATTGAAACGCTTGCTGTAAGAAAGCAAAACCAGCAAGTCAATTTTTCATGCCCAAGATTGACAGTAGGATATGGAGCAAAACTTTTTCCAATGCTGAACAAAAGTAAAAATTGCTGGAGAGGAAAGATGGCAAATTCCTGTCATCGTGGAAAATGTGAATATCATATTTTTTCTATTGTAGGCTGGATATTAAACCTATTTATGATTTATTAATTTTATCAACTCAGCAGTTCTGGCTGCAGAAACTGTCTTGAGTTTTGCATAGCAAAAGTACATAATATTTAAAGTATGGGGTTTTTTATTTTTTTAATAATACTGCTTGTAAAAAGAAGACAGTGGGCAACATGCGTGTCCCATCCTCTCTTAATGAAAACTGGTCACCAAACCAATTTCAGGAGTGGCCATATGGCATTCTCTAAGGTCTTTTAGCTATGAGGCTATTCTTCCCTCTTACAGAATTGCTCTGATATGCTTGATGTCTTCAGATAACTCTATTCTTCTGACCTGCCTGCAAAGACATTAAGTGAAGGACTGTAGTACAGTAGAGGGAGGGAATAACCATTTTTCAGGGTTTCTTCTTAAGAAGAAGGAGCAGCTGTCCTCTGAGAGAGGGCTCAGAGGGGTCATCCTGCTGTTCTCACCTGCCTCTTGGGAGGCTACCGGCCAGACTTGTCCTGGAGACATGCAGCGAGAAGTGAGGCCCATGCACTTCAGGTTTTAATCAGGTGTAGTAATTTGAATGTTGTACGAGTCTGAATTTTCTGTGCAAAGCTTTGCTGTATTAAAATTATAGAAACTATAGAAAAACTATAAAAACCAAAGCTCACTCTTACCTTGCAAAAAAACCCAAGAACAGAAACAACCCAATCTATTATGCTTCATTAAACAGGGATTTAGAAATCCCCTTAATGATTTTTTTTTTTTCAGTTCATTTACCAAATTTTTGTTGTCTTACATTTTTTTTTAGGTTAAATTACACAAGTTGGTTATTACACGTGAATAATAGCAAAAGAAAGAAAATAGAACCTGATTAAAATGTTAATTTCCTGGGGAATGTCACATTACCAAAAGAATCGGCTTTTCTATTTTGAGGTGTTGCAGTATTAGATGCACATGTGTTAGTGTTTAGGATATGAATGATGACTACTATAATTTTGTTTATAAATAAAGTTAGGTGGTTTGAAATGGAAAAAATATTGCTGAAGCTCGTGACCTAACATAGGTGAAGGTTTAAGATGTCTGTTTTTCCTTTTACTCTTTTTAATCTCATTTGTAACTGCTTGTTCTGCATTTGCTCTTTCACTCCTAAGAAAGGTTTCACTTTTTCCATGCTAGTACTGGCACTGTCAGAAAGTGCAAAATTTGTCTTCTGTGTTGCAGAGGCCTTGTGCTGTCTTCATTCAGCAGTTTAGCCGTTCTGCTTAGGCTAGGTAAGCAGCTTGTTCCCAAAACACCAGCAGAAACACCAGAGATGATGAGGATGCTCTACCCCCCCCCTCCCCTCCCCAAACATGTGCTAATAAAGAACTTGGCAAACGGATCTAAACCTAATAAAGAACTTGGCAAACAGATCTAAACCAAAGCCCAGAAAAATACCGTCTTCAAAAGCTGAAAGTTCCTCTCTGGAATGAGCCCTGAGTGAAGCTCTGAGTTTCCTCAACCTTAATCAGTTTGAAGCAAGATGTCATAAAGTAATGGGGATCATCTTAGAAGAATTGCCTGGGATTGTTTCAGGCCAAACTCTCAAGAGCGAAGAGTGGAGCTTATTGAATCTAAAACCCGAGCTCACCTTTGATATGTCTACATTCCAGTTTAAAGAGCTCTTAAAATCGCTTTCTTGCATGCCTCTCAGCAGCACTGTGTGGGCGAATATATTCTTTCAAAGAGTTTGCTTAGGGATGTAAATATGTGCTTTTTATGAATAAGGCAGTGCGAGGCTCTGTCCCGTGTTGGAGGGCTGGTTGCAGAAGCCCAGACGGCTGCGTCATCCTGGCCACATGGCAGAGAGCACGGCGGGGACCAGGTCCTTGAACGGGGCTCCTGGCTTCTCCAGTAACCCAAATAGCAGCCGACTGAATGGGAGTCTTTAGGGAGGGGCGGGGGCAAATGTCCTGTGGAAAATAATTTGCAGAGCAGACGCTACGCATCAATTTTTCCTATTGCCACGCTCCAAATTCACTGGGTCTTTGGGTGTGTTTTTTGTTGTTTTTTTTCTTTTTAACATTGCCTTTTGAGAACACCGGGCTTCCTCTGGCTAAGGAATGAAGCTAGGTCAACTAGAAAAACAAATATCAATTGCTAAATATTAGCCCAACATATTAATATGTGGTTTAGATCAACCTGTCTTGCCTGTGCAGCATGTGCTGCATCCTTGCTTAGCCATATAAATAGGGCCTTCATTAGTGGGCTGGGTTCTGCTGTCTCCCCACCCAGCTCTCAGGGGCTGGAGCACTTCGGGGAGCACTTGGCAATTAATGCTGACCCTGGGTCAGGTGTGGCTCCCGTGCTTCTGCCATAAGCCCATGGGAAATGGGAGTAACTTCTGGGAGGGCAAAAGAGTGAGTGGGACATGTGGGTGTTGGTGGCAAGCAGAGGGTGGGGGGCATAGGCTGGAGTTACACTGCACAAGCAAGACTTGGCATGTATCTTAAAAATTCAGCACGCAGATTGTGATAGGGATTGCTTAGAATAAAGGGGTTGTGCCTTCACTCTTTAACTTCACTTGGAGGAAGGTATACCAGCTTCTTGTGTGCTTTTATTGGTTTTATTCTCTTTTAAACCACTTTTGGAAAGGAAGAATCAAAAACTAACTTGAGAGCAGCCAGGAAAATGAAGCAAAACAGTTGCGGGCTTAAGCTTTCAGCAGGAACAGCTGGCACAGGCACATGTCCAGGCAAGTGACATCTTGACTTGGAAAAGGACATGCCACTTCTGGTTGGGGTTGTGTTGGGATCATGGGGCCAGTCCTGAAATTTTCAACCCTGCAGGAGTTCCTCTGATACCGAGAGCTGAGCTGGGCAGGAGCGTGTTCAAACGGCTCGTGTATTTCTTTCCCCCAGGGCGCTGTTTTCATCCATCTCCTGTCCCTGAAAGGGAGAAACCTGGGTTTTTTTCTTGCCTATTTGGAAGAAGAGAGGAGGACTGGTCTGTGTGGGAGAAGGCCAGGTCAGGAGAGAAGTGCTTGGTACATGTTGTGATGTGCAGCAAAAGGGGACATACTCCCATCTCAGTGGCAGCAGACCTGCTTATTTGTAGCTGTGCTCCTATGTCTGTCACACCTTGTGATCGAAATTATTTCAGCCACTTGCTGCAGAGTGAATGAAAGTGGATTTTCGCTTTCCGGCATGTATTCGGTGCAGAGCTATGATTTTCTTATATTGGTGTACTTGATGGCATATCATTGTGCTCGACATGTGTGTAGGAATTAGCATATGAAGGTATGCCTTGAAACATAAATGTGCTAGGGACAGTCAACAGTATTTGTGCTTTTCAGCAATGAAATGTGATAAGCAATAATTTAGCTCTGGGGTTTTCAGAACAGTACCTACAGATGAGGCATATGAATATTCCTGAGAAGGAAATTAGGTGCCCGATTCCTTTGGGCCTTTGCTGTGGTTTAGTTATATGGCTTTAAGTATATTGAATTTAGTAGTGCAAACTCTGTGCAATCCATGTGTGAATTCGGTTGCGTATATTGCAGTATCACTATAAAGCACCTTGTTACTCAGTGCTCGGTAATGTAAGTTTTACTAGCAAACTCAAATTCTAGTGTATTATACCAAACTTACACTTGCCAAACAGACTGTATTGAAAACTGGAGTTTAAAACCTGATCATTCATGTTTAAGGCTTTCCTGTTTTGCATAGCCGTTTCATCCTCCTAAAACTGGTCTCTCAACCATCACGCCTTCCCAAGCCTTCTTGATCAAAGCTTGCTTCCTCCAAAGCACTGGTTTGTGTTTTTACCAGGCAGCGATGTGGATTCTCTTTCTTCTATGGAGTGCTGTCTCGATGTCTGGAAGGAAGGTTTTAGCCTTCTTGGTCTAGAATCTGTGGATAATGATCAAGGGTCCATGAGAGTTGATTAAGAAGAGCAAGTTTGTGTGTGCTGTAGAGCTGTGGATGTATATGAATATTCTTAAGGTGTCCACTGGAAAATTGGCAAGAGGTCAAAGTTTGCAAAGACAGTAAATCATTATTTTATTAATCCATTGGTCTCTTTATTTTTTGCAAGATTTCTGGGCAAAAATAAAGGAATACAAAATAGGCTGTGTTAGGAACTAAATAATCCCCTCTCTAAACTGAATCCATAATACCATTTGTATTTTATATATGTGTTCATTTCTTTTATTCTTTTTACGTTGACCAAAAAAGAACCTTTCATGGGAGTTCAGAGAATTTATTTTAAATGATGTATTATTTACACAGTGGTAATGGCTCCTTTGTAAAGATGTCTTTTGAAACTTTTTAGCATGCATATTATCATTTAAATTCACACACAGAGACTATTTAAAATGTGTATTACAGTGTACATATGTATTTAGGGGCTTGTGTATATTATTTCATCCTAATGGGTAATCCATCTTTTTACTGTGTATTTAGGGACATTTAAATCCATGGATTATTCAGCAGTTAAGCATGCACATTAGCTTTGCAAGCTGAAATTCAGATGAAATGTCACCGTGTTTAAGAAGAAAAACTCACCCAAAAAATGAGGAGTAAATTAGCTTGCCTTGCACTGGTCTTGGGCAGGTGGACCCTCTAAGAATCAGTCCATATATATTTTGCATTTAGAGCTATTTCCTTGATGTCAGGAAAAAAAAAACAAACACAAAACCAACAACAAAACAACAACAAAAAATAAAAAAAAAGAAAAAAAGAAAAAACCCTCTTTGTAAAAAGTAGTGCTCTTACTCCTCACCTGTGTTCTCTTTGCATTCCCTTAAGGTTCCAGACAACCAGCGAGGAACCTAAACAGTTTTAATTCAAGAAAGAAGGTTTCTCTTAATTCTTGGCAGTAGCTCTGCTTACTAGGAAAGCAGAATAGCGTTTTCTTTGTCAAAGCTGCTGTCATTTGAAGTAGTGGGAATTGGCAGGTTTGGAAGATGCTACTTTATGAAGACTTAATTTTCAGGCTTCAATCTGGTCACCTTTTGGATGGAGGAATACCAATGACAAGCTTAGTTCTGATCTTGTTTTGCATGTGTATTTTCACCGACCAAGAAGAAACATGTTAAGGTTTGCTTGTCTTTTTTTTTTTTTTTTCTTTTTTTCTTTAAAACAGCCTACAAAAACAGAACTGCTGACACTTTGGAAAGCTTTGCTGTCTAGAAATAATAGAAATTCTGCATTTATCTCCATTTGCTTGTTTACTTCCGTGAGTGCTAACATAAAAACAGAACCTTTCTCTCTGGAGAATTTGTCTGCTTCTGGGGCAGTCTTGAAATGTAGATAACGATCAATGCTGCTTGTTCTTCAAGGAACACAAAGCAGCAGCTTCCAGGTAATAGTGGGCTGATACCTTGTTTGTATTTAATAAAGCATATCTTCGTGTTTGAGGTGGGTCAGGCTTACGAAATAGAAATGTACAGGCAGAGAAGCAGACTCCTGGCAGTGTGTGAGGCAGCTCTTTCCCTTGTTAAATCATCCTTCGCACAGAGGAGCAGTGTGTTCTCCTCAGGACGCTGCCTCCCACCTGAGTAGCTGCTTGTTCTAGGCTTTCAGTGGGGTTTTTAAGGGTGCTAATCCGTGACAGCTGCGACTGAATTCGGGACTGGAGTGGTGGCTGTAATCCACTAATTTTTCTTAAAAGAACTGTGACTATTTTTGCTCTGAAGTCTCTTCAAATATTGGGTGAGTAGGGGGCTGGTATAAAAGCTGGTGAACAGCTAAAAGCACTGGAATATAGAAATTATTTCTGTTCAGTTGTGGTAGCAGAACTGAAGTTTATAAGCTGCGTGCAGGTGCAAAGGAGCATCTTACAAGCCTTGGACAGCAGCCTCTGTGCGTCGCCTGCAATCCTCCTGAAATCAACCCTTTGATATGCAAAAAGGAAATGGATTGGATTCAACCATCCGAGACAAGGCAGTTCAGGCAATGAACGCTCAAGCAGAGAAAGCAAGCATGTCCTGAAGAATGAGCTACTTGTACCTACTGAAGTCAAGCAAGCAGCTGTCTTTCTGCTCACTTGTACTCCACAAATATGGTATTTGCTGCTGTATAAACAGCTATGCAAGCCAGTTTCTAGAGTGTCTTTTCATCAAGTGGCACAAAACTGTTAATCAGCACAATCTATTTCAAGGAGGAAGAGGACATGCGGCAGAAAAAAAGCAAAGCAGTAGCTTTTACTAAGTCTACAGACGTGGGACATGGCCTCAGCCAAAGTTTGTATTGGTCCTCTGTCCACAGGGAATTGCAGTTGCTGCCATCTGAAACATTGGAACTTGCATCTGTATCTTTTTTCTGGGGGATTTTTTGGATTATTTTTCGCCTGGGATATTTTTTTATTATCTTTCTGACTATGCAGTTTTCTAGTACTCAGGTGCACCCAGAATTTCTGTTGGTGGCAATAGGGGAACTGCTGTCATGGCAATATTTTTCAGCTCTCGGCTGGTAGCACTAGTCTGTGTGAACCATGGATAGAACAGAACAGACCATCGGTCCTGCTGATAAGAGCAAATGCTATTCCCTTGGAGTCTCTCTTGCTGGAAATAGCTAAGCTTAGTGAGGGGAACACCCAAATTAAAGTCACCATTCTGCTCTTTTGGTTTTTGACATAAACACTGTGATTAACATTTGATCACCATCAATTTTCATATGCCCAATTCCATGGAAATGTTAATGTTAGATAGCAAAGGCATAGCCATTTATCAGCTCTCAACCAATAATGTATGGGTGTATGTCCTCCAAAGTGCTTAGGGTTTTTGACACCGATGTGCTATTTACCATTTTCCCAAATATCTCATAAAGCGGTGGTGAGTGAAGAGACAATGTTATCAAAGCATAAAGTGTCAAGCTTTTGATTGTCTTTAATGGGTCATTTTGATGGCTTTCTCCAAACCCCAGCTGTTCTGAATTAAATACTGTTAGGTAGATGTTACAGAATTTGCCTTCTGCATGAGCAGAGAGAATTTTTCCACCCCCACTTTTCAGCCTACTGTTACCACTACAAGAGGCTTGTCATCCTACACTTCTTAAGGAAGCCAGATTTTTGGCGTGGGTTCAAACATATGTTTCTCTGCTGCTGCCTGTGCACTCTCTGATCTGCCACTGGAAACCAGTTTCAACTGATGCTCCTCCCCAAATTTCCTTCCCGGACTCATGAAATGTTGCAAGCATGTATGAAGTGTGACCAGTAGATTGACAAGAAAACTTATGTCTCCTCAGACCACTGAACTTGTGTATTTTATGGCCACTTAATAGATTTGTCAATCTGTTAAAAAAAAAAAGTTAAGAAATCTATATCAAAGTTATCCTAGGCATCAGGAACCTGTGCTAAAAAAGAAAGGCACTTTATCTATTAATAGCAGTATTATTGTTATTTAAAGATTTATTGGAGAAATGATAGACTGTCCATTGGCTGCAGTGCATGAGTTTCAAGGACCTGAATTCCCATGTTAGCAATTTGTACGGGTTTGTGATGCTTTCTAGTCTGTGTGAATGTGACCTGCATCTAAATGAAAGCAGCTGGTGGAGGCATGAAGTGGAAAGCAGGGTGTTTAAACGCATAAAGACCGGCTGCACCAGTGGGCAGGCAGTGTCCTGGGACCTTTGTGTTCTCAGCTTTTGGAAGTTTTAATAACCAATTGAGGGAGTAGTTAAAGCAGCAGACTCTTTGTCCTGTGCATTTGTAACTGTGCCACGCTCAGGTTGTTTCAGCCTGTAATGAAGTGTCAGTGAGAGGATGCTCAGTGGGGTTATTGGCAATGTGTTTTTAAAAAGTACCCCTATCTGAAAAAATAATGCAAAAAAACCCCCAAACCAACCCAGACTTTGTCCATGGCTGTGTGAGAGGAGGCTTAAACTTGACAAACTTCCAAATCAGCTAGCTGAGGTGAGGGACAGAGAGTAGTTAGCGCTTTCTATTTACCCAGTTAGGAAATATGAGAGGATTTAGCAGCTGCTTAGTTGTGCGAAGTCAAGGTTTATTACAAGGTTTGGGTAGTCCTTTTTTTTTTAATTTGTTATAGGTAACTTCAAATATTGTATTAAAGAAGAAAAAAGACCACTTTCAAAGTGCCAATAAACTGCTCTATAGGTATTTTTCTGTTCCAAATTATCAACTATTAGAATCTCTCTCCATGCAGGTGCTGCCTCTATGAATGAACCTGCTGCTTCTCCCTACTAATCAGTTATTGCAGCTTGCAGTTGGTGCTGCTGGGATTCTCGCACTGTCCGTTGATCTGGGATTTGAGGCAAGGCTTTGCCCTGGCACTTTGCTGCCAGCCCTGCAAACCCGGCCCTTCGGGGCCACTGTGGGAAGGCTTTGTTACTCTTGCTCCTTAGTGGGGATAAACTCCTCCACCTTGGACTCTGCGTTACAGTAACTGCAGAGGACTTCATCCATTGACTAAGCTCACAGTGACTTTACTGAGCCATTTCTCACCCTAGTTTCTCTAGTCCTGAATCTGCATCTTTAAATAGGAAGCAGCTATCAAATGAACAAAACCATAAATTCAAGAAAGAGTAAGTTAAAACGTAGCGGTTTTAAATCTAGGTCTTCTCCCAAGTTTGGGGAGTACAGAGAGGTATTTGGGTCAGCTCTAGCAGTTTTTAATGGATTTGTTCCAGCAATCGGAAGAACATACCCCCTCCTGCTGTAGTATGTATTTGCCAGACTGCAGAGCTCCCTGGAGCCTTCGCCTTACCTGTTCTGGGCATCACCTCTCTGTTCCTACCTGCTAGCTGCTAGCAGGTGGATCACAGCTTAATCTTCCTGTAACGGCTGAAACAGCAGGAAGCATTTGTGCCAAAATGGGGCGTTTTCAAGTATTTATTTATTCAGGGCTAAGTTTTCCAAGAAGCCATGTAAATACACAGTAGTGGATGTAGGTACATTGACATATTTTCATAATGCTTTATAAAGACTTTTATAAGTATATGTGTCCTGGTTTGAGGACAATATGTTGAATGGCAGTTGTGTGCTTTGTTGAAAGTATTTGAGAAATGTCAGGTTTGGTTTTCTTGGGTTTTATTTTTTTTTTAAGGGATACGCTTTGTGTGTGTCGATTAGCAAGGTTTGTTCATAAACTGATACACTTCTACAATATTTGAAATTTTCGCAACAGAAAAAAGCTTCAGTTAGCTCTTTAGCCTTTCATTCAAGTAAACAATAGTGTGCATAGCCAAAAATTTTGCTAGCAGGCGAAAGCGTGTTTTTACTGATGCTGAGACAAACAATGTTAATTATATCAAAGAATCAACAGGGTACGTTTACTCCAACTCTCTGAGAGCGCTCAGACTGACTGGGGGGACATCGTTTGCAAATACAGCACTGTTGTCCAGGAGCTCCTGCAGTTTAAGGGGTTTCATTTATTCTGTTTTGATCACCACTTTTCCCCCTTTTTTTCTTGTTTTTGTTGCTGTTGGTGTTCTCTGTGGTTGAGGTGGGGAGGTTGATTTAAAGGAGGTTTTTTGAAAGAAATAAGGATAAATATTTTCCAAATCATGTCAAAATCTGATACATTTTTCGGCAATCTGACATTTCAGGATAGAAGCAGGGTGGAAACATTGTGCTTCAGCAGGCTCATCACAGTGATTTATGTAGTGTTATCCTTGCAGTTAAATGCCTAATCTGCCAGATGATGCAGTCACATGCTTAGATACATTTTCCAAAACCTTAAATTTTTCTGTTCTGAAGGAACAGTAATAAGAAGTTGATTGGAAAGAACAACAGAAAGAAACACCCATTAAAAAAATCCATGCTCTCTAAGTCCCAGGAGTGAGTGTGAGCCGGGCCCTGGCAACGGGGTTTTTTTTTGGGTTTTTTTGGGTTTTTTTTTTGTTTTTTTTTTTTGGCAGCATCACCCCACCGAGTTGCCTTGGGCAGTGGTCTCTCAGATCTCCAGACAACAGCAGCAGCTCTAGCTGGCAGACATCACAGCTAGTGCATTGCTTAAAGTGAAGGGAAGGCTTTTCAGGGAGTGAAGAAGGTGAATAGTCCTGAAGCCCTCAGCAGTAATGAGAGATGTTTATTACTGAAGAAACCTGTTGGAATTTCATTTGTGCTTTTGGTCTAAAATCAAGGACTAATTTAAGTGTAGCTCCAAAAAAGTGGAAGGCGTTGTGGTTGGAAATGTGGGTCAGGAGGAAAATGGAAAGGACTTGTTGAGGAACCAGAGCTCTTGACTCTGACGAATGCTTGTGTTTTTGTTCCACTGACCCTCTCCAAGCCTAAATACTAATGTTTCCTTTCTTCCAAGTGCTCCTCCTGACTTGACCTTTCTGCCTGTACTGATAAAACACTGTCCAGGTCCTTCTCATCTCTTGATGGCTTCAAGCCTTTCACTGCTGACCTCTTCGGCATATATATTATACCTTTCCTTTCTCTGCTCTGCTTGTATGGTCGTTGAAGATGCAATTTAGAGATAATCTCTCTGGCTCATCTCTGGCTGTGCTGTCCCTGGAGTTGCTGCATTTGATTAAAAAGAGGAAGGGGACCACCTTCGCAATTCATGAGCGTGAGTACCAGGCAAGAGGTTTGTCCTAGAGAAGTCCGTGTATTTGCTGAGTGGGGAGATCTCAGCTGAATCACGTACTCATTCGTTCTTCTATTACCTGGCCTGCCTTGGCTGGAGGTGTTCTGATATCAAAAAGGCTGGTTACTCTACTGGTGGCAGTACATGTTTGCTTTATCTTTAACCTGACAAGCCATATGTGCTCCAGGGCATGTGTAAGAAGAATTAAATGCAAACAGTCAGAGTCCTCTGCAGGTTAGAGACAAGAAAGATAGTGCAAAGGGATTAAGGATTAAAGGGAGAACAGCCATAAGCAGGATGGAAGGTTCATTTATGCACTTGGCTCCAACTAGATAAATATTTATGAGCAAAGGGAACGGATGGTTGTAAGAATGTCTGGGGTTTGTATAAGCAGAGCAAATATAAAATTTTTGAAGACTTTGGCACTATTAACATTCAGAGATTTTTTTTTTTTTGCGGTTTGAAGGAGTTAGTAGCACAAGTTCCATTAAAACCCTCATTAGCTAGTATTTATGGCCACTCCAATTCTCTTCTAAAGTTGAAAAGGTTGTATTTCTTGGTTGAGCTGTACTTGATCTGCTTTTGATATTCTTTTCACTTGCTCCTCTTCAGAGTAAGTTTTCTATTCATAGATTTTCCCTATAGCATGGATATAATGTGCTACCCTCACTGCACAGTATATTTTCAATTTATTATGTAGCTACTAATAGAATAAGTAGTACAAGGTGAGAGGGCTCTCTGACCTCTGGCAATTTTTTAGATTTTTTTTTTTAAACAAACAAAGACAGACATTGAGGGGAGCAGGAAATCTGTTGGTGATAGAGCTGAAAGGAAGATTCTTTGAAAATGAGATGGTGACACTACTCCAAATTCCAGCAAAGTTTCAGGGAGATACTTGGGTAAAGGCTGCGGGGAAGTGAAGCACATTTATTGTTTGCCTTGAAGTATTAGATGATTATGAGAGAGCATGCCTGCACTTACAGTGATCTGATGCTTTGGCTTCTTGACTGGCAGCAGTCATTTGTGCAGTCTTGAGTGTCTAGGTTGGATTTAACCTGCCAACTTCTGCTAGACAAGATAAAGGCTTTACACTGACGTGGCTAAAAACATTGGCAAGCATCAAGAAAGCTCATTTATATAATTTTTGTGATGAGTTTTCTTATGAATATATTCAGAACCTCATTTTGCAGAGATGAGTCAAATCATCATTGCAGGAGTGTTTAAACAAAACCTTTGCATGGGGCAGACATGCAGTTGTAGTGCTTTCAGAGCTATTACTGGAGCTAAGAGGAAAATGCAGAGCTTTGCCTGGCCTGTATTGCAGACTTGCTTCAAAAAGTCCTTGTGGCTGTTCCTGTCAGGCAGGATAAGGGGCTTGTCAGTTCCAGTGACACAAAAGCCACTGAAAAATGACACAGCCAAATTTACCAAGTATTCTCCTTGGTGTTCCGACAGTAGCGGTGGAGAAAATGTAAGGAAGAAAAATTCCCAGTAAGCATGCAAATTTCTTGCAGAGTTGTGTGGGACTGACGTGAGAGAGCTGTCAGCTTCTCTTGGGCTAGATGTTATAGTAAAGCTCCCAGGCTCTGCTCTGGGACCTCCTCACCCAGGCTCACTGCCTGCTCGCTGGCTCACTCCAGGCTATTCCTGCCAAGTACAAAGAAAAGCAACACCTGCCTTCGACCTTGGGATGTGCTCAGTGGTGGGGATAAGGTGCTATTCAGGTTCTTGCTACTGTGTAATGTGCAGTGTTGCCCATGAAACTGCCATTTTATATTGATTTCCTACACCCTTGCATGAATTTATCATTAACAGCTTTATCATGCTCTTCTCATGAGAAATTCCAGATTGGCACCCTGGGGAAATTGATTCAGGGCTATCTTTATAAAGCTTTGGGAAGTGGGAAGGAGAATCTAAGCAGGGATTTAATTTCTCTAGATGTGGGGGAATTAGAGACACCTGTTCTGCAGCTAATCTTAGGTTTTCTTCCTGCTTAAATTTAATTGTATGCCTTTTATTTCCATCCTTAGTACAGAATCTCAGCACTGACAAGGCCCAGTCAGTCATAACCTCACTATCTTGTAGGCGAAGTTGCTTTTGTTTTCATTGGTATCATTGATCCACTAACGTTACCTGGATGCTGTAATACTTAACACTTCAAAGGCACAACATTTCTTCATCTGGGTTCTGCATCAGATGGGGTTTTGTGTTGTGATATAAACTTGTTGAAGAACTGGGTTGTTAACCATAAGCATCTAGGGACCCCAGTTTGGGTCATCAGTGATGACAAGGAAGGACAAACCCCGCTAAGACAAAGAAGGACATGCCTCGCTCCTGAGTCATCCCTGTCTTTGTGTGCAGGTGAAACTTCACAGCAGACCAGAAATCCTTCTAAAAATGTCTCTCTAGTGCAGAAAATAGGCATATTTCTTCATAGTACAGAGACAGAAAAACTACATTTCACTTTTTTTCCTTGCACTGGCTGTTTAGATCCCTGAGTAGCATTTAAAGTATGTCGTTTCCAGATCTTAGGTCTAGAGTGGCTCAAGATCAAAGTTATTTTAAAGGTTAGGCTACATGTGATTTTATGCCATCAGGAATCCTTTTTAAAGAATAAAATTTGCTTTGATTGAGAACCAGCAGCAATCTAAGAGACAAATGGTAGACATTTTCATTGACCTCTGTGCTGTGCAGGCATGGCAGTGCTGCTGGGAGGAAGAGCAGTGCAGTGGCAGGCACTGGTGTCATGAGGATGAATTCTGAGTTTTAGACCCAGAGGATTCAACTATGTATGTTTAGATATTGTGCTGTTTCTTCAGAGCATTCCTTGCATCCCTTTTCTCATATTTGCTTGTCCATCAGGGACTTGCCTCTAACAGGGCTTGTAGAAATACGATGTTGGCTGGGGTTTTGGCTTTTCTGAGGGGCTATGGAGCGGCAAAAAGAGTTGGCAATTATGATATTTTGATATAGAGAAATGTAATTTAAGCACAAAATGGGGAGTGTGAGGTCTAGTTGGTGTCATTTCATCACTGCACTTCACCATCCTGTATGGATGACCTCCTGGCCCTTCTCCACCAGAGCAGCAAGCCCTCGTTTACTGTGTACAGTTTTCTAGGATTTAGAAGAAACTATGGAGTAACCCCAGAAAATAACTTGTAATGTTACAGATTGGCAAGCATACTCTTAAAACACCTTATTTTCTTCAAGTAGAGCTGCAACGCGTGGTTGTCCTGTGCGGCTGCATGCTGTGAGTGGGGTGAGGTTTGTAGCTGCACGGTGGAGCTGGCTGAGCTCATGCTGGGGCCGCTCGACACTGTGTAAGCAACGGGGCACGTCTTGCACGGTCTTGTAACTCTGCTGTCATACTCATTTGGAGAGGGTTGTTCTCATTGCACTTAAATCTCCTTGCATTACAGATAATCTAATTCTATCATGTTAGGATTAGGGGACCCCACTGAGAAGAGTTAAGAGGACCAGCTGCTCTGTGCTTCAAAGGCACAGCCCTGGTTTGCGTAATCTGGAGGAGGCCACCCTACATAACCCTGAGGAGTTTCTTCTGGGAGCAGGAGCTTTCCCTTCCTCTGCTGGATGTGCTGCCAGTGCTCCCCCAGGCACGGTAAGGTGGCAGGCTTGTGACACCACCTGCAGCAGCGACCACCAAACCCGCAGCTCTGCTCTCTGGAGGGACAGTGGCAAAGCAGGCAGCTGGTTGTGGACCCTCAGACACTTAACATAAGCTATCTGCATGGTATTCGGTAGCTCTATTTTCCTCTGAGATCTGTTGTGATCAGCAGTGAAAGCACCAGATATTTGATTCAATATATTTTGAAGTTGAGTGGTTTTGTTCTAGCTTTATTATTTTGTTAATGCAGATATTTAATAGAAGCAGCATGAGAACTGGATTCAAAACTAAGTGGAAGGTTTCAAAATAGAGCAGGAAAAAAAGAAGCAGCTTCCAGAGGGTATTTTTGTAGTAGCTCCTTAGCATAGCACTATTTAACTTCTTTTAATCTGTGACCCGGGGGGGGGGGGGGGGGGAATCAAACTATTACTCATAAAGTCCTCAGATAACACGCTGATTAGGAGGAGTGAAAGATAAGGAGCAGGACCCGAGTGACTGGGATTGCTTCGTGAGCAGTGTGTTCTGATGCAATAAAATGCCGTACTCTAGAGACAATATGAGGGCCCTTGTATAACAAGGAGGTGGAGGAGGGATAGCTGTCTCTTGGGAAATGGCTATCCTGAAAGAGGCTTGGGTGTCATGACAGATGGCCATCTGAACTTGACTTTGCACAGCCTAGCTGTGCCCAAGATTGAAATCCTTGAATGTATAGAGAGGGAAATACTGAGCTGAGTAGGTTCTAAGGTTATATAGCCCTGTATTTGGCATTGGCACAAATGTAACCTGGATACTGTATCCCATCTTGGTGCTTGCAGTTCAAGAAGGGCGTTTAAAAATTGGAGAGACTTCAGAAAAGTGTCGTGAGAACTCTTTAAAGAGTCAGAAGATCTGTCTCACAGGGAAGGGCTCCAGGAGCTCTGTCTGTTTTATTGTAGGAGGGTAAGAGGTTACATGATTACAATTTATAACAACCTGTATAGGGAAGAGAAATTTGATAATAAAGAGCTCTTCTGTCTGGCGGTCAAAACCGTAACAAGATCCAGTGGCTGGAAGACTATAACATTGATACATTTAGACTAGAGATAAGCTGTAAAATTTTACCAGGATGAATAATTAACAACTATAGCAGTTTATCAAGGGTTGTGATGACTCCTACCTCTCTGGGTATCTCTGAACTGAGCGTTTTTAAACAAGAGGCTGTGTTTCAGTCTGGGATTAATTCAGCCAAGTCCAGTGGCCTGTGTTGTGGTAGTGTACCTGCAATGAGGAGTTCTGAGGCAGTAGATTTTTCTGTTAAAACAGTCTGGTGATGAATTCTGTCCGCATTTACATGTGAAGAGTCAACGCTGCTACCAGGATATGTGAATTTTAAGAGTGCTTTGTGCCCTTGCCATTTTTCTGTGTTGAATGGTTACAGCTCGCTAGGAAAAGTACATTTTTGTGGTTAATTGTATACCAAAGGGAAGTGGATCTCTTTTTCCCTGTCATGCTGCTACTTCTCAAGATTCAAAACCATTGGGGAAGCCGCCTTTGCAGGATGTTGCAGTTATATTTTGTAAGCTGATGGATGCTCAGTAGGAACTTTTGAAATGGGAGAGACGGGGACACTTAACACCTTTGATGCATTGGTCCCTTTTGATTGCCGTGAGGAGGGTCTGTATTGAACTACACTGATGTATGTTTGTGCTGAAGAATTATTGAGCCTTCACTTTTTACCTAGCTGTAGAGGATCCTGCCCGCCTGCCTCCCTACCCGGCATTTCAGGGGAATATATTAGCAACTGACATTAATGTTGTTGAGAAAACATTGTAATTTACGTGCATTAAAATTGCTAGGGCTCTAAGCACTCTAATCTCTTACTTCTTTATGAGGTTTGTGCTTGTTTTGCTTATATGTCACCAAGTGGGTCATGACTCAAATTTAGCCAGCGCTGTTATTAATGCTGAAGCAAGTCTTCAGCGAGCTATTTTTAGCAATCAGGGCTGTTGTTGAGAGCTAGCGATTGCTAAAAATGCCTTGGAATGATTTCACAAGCGATACTGTCTGTGGTGGAATTTGCGCACCAGCTGTCTGTCTTCAGGCCAGTTGATTGTGTTGACACGTATTCCCTGTGATTTGTCATCTCTGACTCCCGCTCTGCGATGGCTGTGACAGGCGTGCTATCAGTGTCTGATGGGAGAGAGTGAATGAGGGGGTAAGTGACAGCAGCAGCCTCATTACTGACAGCTTGGGAAACACTGAGATCGCAGAGAGGACTTTAGCCTTCGCTGATATTTGATTTTTGCTTTACCACCCTGTCTGATGAAGCGCACCTCATTGCTGCCATCTTCCTCAGGAAGCATCCGTTCCACGGCTAAGGCTTTTTCTTGGATCTCTCAGCAGTGTTCTGACTTAAGTGGCTTCCTTCAGGCAGAACAGTTGCCAAGCTTTATTTTGTTGCTGACAGTGGTCTTCTATCCTAAGGTAGTGGTTATCATGTAAGCCAAATTTTTGGAGAGATGATGCCCCAAGGAACAAAGTGGGATCACTGAAAACTGTGGTTCTGGGTTTGACTTGGCTACTAACTTCTTGCGTAGTCTGAGCACGTTTGATTCGGTTTTCCCGTCAGAAATGACAGGATAGAGGAAAGGTATGAGATTTGTACATGAAGTGATTAAATTATTAAAATTGGTTACCTATTGTATATTCTGGGTAGCTTCTAACCTGCAAAATAAAAAAGATTTGCTAATAGTGCCCTCACTCCCATAAACATAATACACATAGATGTGAAACTACACCTATGACTATTTCTTAGTGAAATTGCTAGTTCAGTTAGTGAAATAAAAGGGTGTTAACTCTTCTCCTGGGATTTCAAGGTGTTTAAGTCCTGGAAATAGAGAATCGTGGCATGCCTTTGTGCTTTGTGGCTGAGAGGTGAATCAAGGCTGCTGTGTTTAAATGACTGTGAATCAATTTCAGTTTTTCTGTTTTATAACAAATCCACTGACGAATGCAAACAGTACAAAAGTTTCTATTCATAGACCTTCAAAGCAGCAATTTGCTATTGTGTCTTGAATTACAATCTGAAATACCCCACCAATGTTTTTAATGTTACACATATGTGGATTTCAAATAAGTGTAAAAATATGCAAGGAAGGCAAATAGGCAGCCAGTAATGATTTATAATGCTGTAGTCTTTTTGCCTCTGGAGACCTTGATTCAAATCTTGGTCCAGGCCTGAAGAGGAAATGAGTTTGGTTTTAGCCTAATTCTTAGTGGATTTTTGTCCACGTTACAAATGATGTGTGGCTTATCTGGCGGTCAGAAACCTTCCTTGAGTAAAGGCTGAATTAGAGAATGTGTTTTAATAAGGCTTAACGGGGAAATGTCTCTCTCTGGATGAAGCTCTGACCAGTGTTGCATCACTTGTCTTTATAAGCACTAAGTTTGCCAGGAATTTAAAAAAAAAAAAAAAAAAAAAAAAAAAGAGGGGACACACACACAGTGTTAGTAGGGGATATATTTATAATTTGGTGTAGAAGAAAGCTCAGTCTCTCATCACGAGTCTGTAATGGTGTTTGTACCATCTTATTTTTTTATATATAGTATTGTATTTCTGTTCTTTAGCTTGCAAGTTTTGCCACATGAGAGAGCCTCTGTTCTAGCACAAAGGGATCTTTTTCTTTCTATGTCAATCTGAGCCAGACACCGAGTTGTCTGTCCCGAAGGTGAAGGGACTACACCAGCAGCAATAAGTAATCCTTGAAAGTCCTGTGCACGTGGCTCCTAAGTAATGCGGTTGGCAGGTAGCTTGCACTTCCCCTCGCTCTTAAAAACGAGTTGCGTTATCTGAGAGCCTGCTTGAGGGTTTTTGGTTCTGAATTCTTGGAAGTGATTTCAGAGGAAGGTATTTGAATTGTGCCTAAAATAATTTATGCCAGAAAGAGCTTTTGGGACAAGAAATGTTTGAGACCTTAAGCCGTTAGGGGTGCTGGTGACTCACATTGCAGAGGTGATGTGGAGGGCTCTCAGCCCCAGTCCCTGCACAGGAACCACTGGGGACCTGCACAGGGTCTTTGTTTCTGGGTGCTCAACAGCTGAATTTCTTTGTGGGCAAACTTGCTGGAGAGCCCAGATCTATTTTATTTAGTGTATATGAAAACCAGGGTGGGGGGGAAAAGCATCATATTCCTGCACTACCCTCAAAAGAAAGACATCTTTCCTAGTCCAGCTATTTAAAAGATTATCTTTATTCCCTTCCCAATATCTCTGTTCTCTTCTTCTCAGTGCTTCCCTTCCAGTGACTTACCCATTGTTACCTGGGCTGAAGGCTGAGATTAACTCCATATGTGTGGACTGTGCAGGCAGTCTTAAATTATATATTTCAATATTAGGGAACGGTCTCAAATGAAACATTCTGGGGAGCAAGCAGCAAGGGGAGGGAAGGCAGGCAAGGAAGGTGTGTTGGACTGACTGAGCAACTTGTCAAACATTCTGTGATACAACTACCCCTGCTGCCAGGGAGGTGAGCATGGAGCTATTTTCGGGATTCCCCTAGCTCTTTTTCTCACTTGGTAAATTAACCTTGTGTTGTGAATCCAGACACTCAGTACTGGGGAATGAAGAAGAAAAGCAGATTTAAGAAGTTGCTTGTTGGCAACTTCAAGTTGCAGTTTTGCAACTGCTTGACTCTGTGCTCAGCACTAGGATCAGAGTGGTCTGACTTGTTCAGATGATTGGTCATGTTTAATTTTTAACCTGTTAATACGTCTAATTTCTGCAATAGACATTTGTGTGTGCTGCCTTTAATTTTTGCAAGTCTTTGGCCCAAAGGTTCGCTTCAGATGTGTGCTGGTGATCTCTAGGAAGTGACCGACCTGGATTTTTCCTTGTAGTTGTTGGACAGAACAAATTTGAGTCCTGTGTTTCTTGAAGTTGGATATGTACCGGTTCATTTATTTAACAGATTATTTATACTCTGTGGGTTTGTCTATTAGGAGTGGTGTCTGTGATTAAAAAAGAAAACAGTAGTACATCTTAACTGATGCATGTGAAGGCAAGTGCGTTAGGCGTTCTCAAGTGAGTGTATCTACTGCTTCTAACACAGTGTTTGCTGTTTAGTTATCACTATGCATCTCTGAGTTTGTGCTAACTTATTAGTTAATCCATGTAATCTGTTATAAAGACCTGGAGTTTTGTGTATTGTTCCTTTATCCCCCCCCCCCCCTTAAAATTCATAACTTTCCATTCACTCAAATAATAAGTCACTGTGGCGTATTCAGAGCATCAGGAATTTTTAGTTCCTTTTGATAGAAGGAACTTATAAAAAGGTGCGGTGATGTGAGTTTCTTATTCAGATTTCTAGCCATAAGAATGACTGGAAATAAGCATATACATTTTACTGCAGTGTCCTTAAATATCTTTAGCACTTGAGTAAAGGCCTATGAGTTTATTTAAAGAATATGAGAGCATTTGGATTTGGTGACCTTTTTCAGTCAAACTCTGGTAGAGCTTCATCATCTCTTCTGAATGAGATGATTTGACCTTTATCGGGAATTTAAAACCTCTGGACCCAAAAGAAGAATCAGAAAAATCTACTTCTTTCAGAGTAATTATAAGTATGTAGATAGATATAGCAGTACCATTTCTTTTTTAATTGGAATAGTTTGCTCTACTCAGAGATGTGCAGATTCTCGGCATTATTAAAGCAGGCTCAAGTGAAAGAAAATTCCTGGGGTAGTTCTTGTTGAAAGTAGTTGCAGAAAATGCATTTTTCACAATATACCAGTTTTTGTCTTTATTCTCTTCACAGTTAAAAGGCTTCCCTGTGGAAACCAGATGGGGGTAACCAGCATGGTTATTTACAAAAATAACTTTAAACATGCATCAGAAGAAAAGACAGTCTGTGGCGCATGCATTACTGTGCAGGATCAAGCTTTGCAAGCAAAGATCCTTTTTTTTTTTTTTTTTTTCCCTATGAAGAGGTTACAGGGGTCTTAACACAGTGAAATCCTGTTTCCTCACTGTTTTCTAGACCTGAACACGAGGTAAATCAGCTACTTTTGCAAAAGTATTCTTTGGGGGGGAGAATGAAATCCACACTGCTGAGTGAGTAAATTCAACTGGAGTAGATTTCCCCTTCCTCTGCTGCACACAAGTACTTTGCTTGCTTTTTTTAAGTCTACAGCCCTTAATAAACCCCTTAATTGTTGTTTTGTTACCTTTAATTCACAGTTCTGCTTTTTTATTTTTTCTTTTTTATTTCCTTCATCTCTGTAACCAAGAAGCTGCATTAATCCTTTCTGTATACACAGATTCATAATCTGTTGTTGAAAGTATTATCCTTTGCTTTTAGGGATCAGATGTCAAAAGCACAGTGTGGGATTCTCCGTTTTTCTTCAGATTGCTGTAGTGCTGGTTGATACTGTGGTTTTTTTTCTTTGTTGGATGTGGGATAAATCACTCTTTTCCTTAAGTGCTTATACAGCCTGTCTGAAAACTGTAGCCCAAAGTAATGATTTTAACTTTGTAATGAAGGGTTACTCTTCCCTTAACAGATAAGAAACAAAGGCAGAGAGACTAGGGATGCAGATTCATTATCCCTGTGGGGTTTTGCTGCAGCAGCTGAAGGTGATTTAACTCTGATCAATTTATAGTTTACAGTAATCCATCAGGTTATGAACCGTAGGGGCTGTGGGCTGGATGAGGTCTCTTCTGTCAGCTGTACTTGCGGAGGGGTAAACTCCAGCAGAAGGGCAGGGAGGAGACAGAGGATCACTCTTGGCCACTGTAATTAAATGGAGCAGAGCTCACAGATCCAGAGCATTAAGGACACACCTGTGCATCGTGCAGTGCTGGGGCTCACGGAGCTGAAGGGGTAACCCGGCTAGCTCGGCACGGTGGCAAGTAGCGTGCTTGTGCTTGTAGCACGTGGTTCAGGGCACCTGCATTGCTGCTGCGGTGCCACGGAAGTGTGAATTTGCTGTGTGAATTTTGCACCTTCTGTTAACACAGGCTGTTGTGGTGGTGTCCTGTGGCTGTGGATGGGGTGGGCAGCTTGAAAGGAGGCCGCTGCACATCGCAGTCCTGCGTTGCCTGCCGGCGTAACCAGCACCGCTGAAGCCAGTCATGGAATTGTCCCAACCAAGCCCCAGACTCGGTGCCTTTCAGATGTTGGTGCTCCAGAAGCATTGTACCTGCCTTTCTGCTAGGTGCTTGTTCTGCCTGGAGCCTTGGAGGAGCTTTGGTGATGGTTTTCCTGCGGTGGTCCTGAAATTTCAATCTCAATTACTTTCAGCTGCACTTCTCTGAGAACTGTGCTTCCACAGTACATGCTAAATCGTTTGGAAGGACTACATATGCCTCAGGATCAAAATGCAACAGGAAACGTCAGCAGCATGTCTAAATAAACATCTCTGTCTCTCTTACAAGAGTGTTTAGCAGCTCTGTTGGCAGATGTTTCTATGAAATGTTAAATACTGTGCTTTCCAAACCTCCAAAATGTTTGTAATCCAGTAAACAGAAAGGGACAGGAAAAGCAGCTGAGGAAGGTATGTCAAAGAACAGGAGATCACTAAAGAATTAGTGGTTCTTCAGAAATAAAAAGGGAAATTGGGTCCTGGGAATTAGTATTTCATTGATAACACTGGGTTCTAAAATTATTTATTACTGAGGTATATTGTTTTAGCTGTGAAAAGTACAGAAGGCACTAGGCGTTGACTTAATGCAAGTAAAGGTCTTTGTGATTGTTGTGTGAGTTTAAAATATCAGGAGTTTCTATGTGCATTTTTTTTATCAGTAGCCTGGGGTATTTATCTACCAGGTTTTAGAAGTGCAAAACCTGAATAGAACTTAGTGGGTTTTGGTTTTTTGCTCGTGGATCCCTTGCATCCTCTTAAAATGGTAATTTATTTTTTCTAATTATTTTTATTTTGGTGTGCTAAGGGGAGAAGGGTCTTTTTCTTTTACAGTTCCCCTTTGTGTTTTCTGTGTCTTCATTCCTTCATCACACAGCGTGTTTCAGCTCGAGCTCAGGGTATCATTCATTTAAAAACTTTCCTGTGACTTTGCTGACTGAGGCAGTCACGGACACCTCGTCATCTGCTTCCCAAGTTGCGCTGTCTGCTGCGTCGTGTCATTACTGCTGTCTCTGTGGCTACCTGGGGAACTGGGTCAGCAAACTGGTCCAGTTCACCGTGCTGCTGCCCAAATGTTTGTGCTGGTGCTGTGTCAGGGACTGCTGAAGCCACTTTGAGTTGTCCCATGGGTGACTGCATTGCCCTTTGGCGGGGAAGGAAGGAGGAAGACTTTCCCAAGGCCACGCTCAGCAGGTCAAGGCACAGCTGGGATGAGTAGCAGGGATGGGGACCCAGCCAGGGCAGAGCGCTGGCCCTTGCACCAACACCTCCTCACTGGCCAGCAAGGACAATTAGCACCTTAATTCTAATCTCCCTGGGTGCTTCTGCAGTCTGTTTTTCTTTCAAATGCTTTAAATGCCAGACCTGTGATACTGTGAAGTACCATAAAGTAAGAT
Organism: Burhinus oedicnemus; assembly: GCA_008921705.1. Taxonomy (NCBI): domain Eukaryota; kingdom Metazoa; phylum Chordata; class Aves; order Charadriiformes; family Burhinidae; genus Burhinus; species Burhinus oedicnemus. The sequence continues at coordinate 4,082,816 of VFFE01007820.1, forward strand.
TAGATAAGGGGAAGTAGCAAGTGCACGGTGAGGGCAAAGCCGGTGGAAGTTGCCTAAATGAGACCTTTGCATGCGGCCAGTGGTGTGGCGTGGGCTCGGCGCTGGGCGGGCAGCAGCGGGGCCGTTTCTCTCCCTGTGTTTCTTGACTATGGAAGGAAGCACCGCACCACGCGTCGTGGTTCATGCTTGAGGCAGGCGCTGGGATGCTGAAGCCGGAGATCGAACATTAGGGGCTGGAGCTGGGAGAAGGCGCGCTTCACTGGGAGTTTTATCACCTGCAGAGTTGAGGAAGGGATAATGGGCTCGTTCTGTAAAGCCAGCTGATCTCTGTGAATGAAACACAGGTCAGGCTCAGAACAAGGTTTGACTACTCTGTGTAAAATACTGGGTTTTTAGAAGTGTTTAAATATTTCTTTTTCCTATCTGTTTTACAGTTGCCAAACAGATTTGCTAATGGCTTAAAATATGAAGACCAGAACAAGGGGTTAACTCCAAAACTCATGACTCCTGTTAAGTTTGCTCTGTAAACCTTAAAGCCCTTTTTACAAGAGCTTATTATTTGTTTGCTGGCAAATGTACTTACTTATTTGTTCACCTGAATTGTTGGAGTAATAAGAAGAAAAAATCAAGGTTAATTCTTTGTTGTTTGTGATAGATGTAATTGGGATTGATACCTAATGAACTTCCAGTATTTTAATACATACGTGAAACTTTCACAATGAGTTCATGAGGGAATTTAAAACAAGGATGAAAGATTTTCTCTGTGGCATCTTTGGAGAAGACGTAATAAACATGCAATCTGTTGGGGTAGTGGAGGATGGTTAACACTAAAGAAAAATGATGTAGAAAAATGGTGTTTTTATCTTCAGAGTTCCCAAAGACTCTATTCAAAGTTTCTCATTCGCTTGAAACTTCTTCATCAAATGCCCTTTTTGTGCAGAGGAAGTGACTTTCTGCTGTGTTTGGTTAAAAACTTAAGGATTGAAATCCACACGTGGTTTATCTGCAGTGTTTTGTACTGTAATGCCAGATAGGAAACAGTCAGGAGGACTTGTGTGACGCTGTCAAGTATCGCAGCAAAGAGGAAAGACACAAAACCAGCTCTTAGATGCCTTCACTCTTTAATGGAAAGAATTGAGAATGGTATGTGGGAGTCCAGTGGGTTCAGTGTTTAAAAGTGACCACCTTGCTTTGGACCATCGCTCTGAGTCACCCTTACCTGGCATGTTCACGTTTTTTAAAAGATGTGTTCTGGTCTTGTGGCTTTGAAATTTTGGATATCCAGGGAGGAGGAGTTCTCTCTCTCTTAATTTGTGTTTGTGACACTGCTTTCTGTTTCCCTCAGCTTTCTGAAGCAACCCTTTAATGTGCTCCAAGGAAAAAAGCATTCACTATATGGGGAAAAAATATCACTATGAGGCCCAAATCAATGGGAGGACCCAGGGGCATGGACAGTTAAGAAATCCCTTTGAACTCATTTAATAAGGGGATTGTTTAGATTTCAAGCTTGATGTCTTTAAATCTAAACTAGGATGACTTGGGAACCTTTGATCACATGTTTTGGGATAGTTTCCTCCCAAATGACAGCTACAATTTTGAAGTCCCTTTTAATCCCCGAACCTTGACGCAGCTGGGTTTTTGGTGTGTCAGAGGATTACTCATTTGAATGGACTCTCCTGTTAGATCCACAGTGTGATCGTATCAGGCTAGTTTATGTTCTCTTGTGTCTCCTGGTTTGGGAATGCTAACCTTCAGGAAGAAGACAAGGTGGATAGGTGGATCCGTGTTTTCTTAAACTGTAATAGCTGTTTTGTCAGACTCCTCAGTAATTCCTGGGTTTTTTTGAGTTGGCATAAACTGAGTTCATGATTGTTCTCTCTTCTTCACCACTGTGATTCTCCTTATCTCAGTGGAGTTAACAGCTGCACAAAACCACATAGGCGAATGTAGAATTGGATGTTAGATGTGATACGAGACATCCACTTGTTCTCATGGACAGATTGCTATTTGTGCTGTAACCTAAGTATTCTTATTTCCTTACTGCCAAATCATCCCTTAAATGTTAGAAACTGAATCTAGAAGAATCTGTACGTTGTGTCCTGGTAGCAGGAGAGAAGGAAGGAGCGTCCTGTGCCATAACTGGGAGGCCAAGCTTTAAGAAGCTTTAAGCCGTGGAATAACATGTTGGTTTTGACTGCCGTGTGATGCCAGGAGAGCGTCATGCAAGAGTGAATGTAAAAACAGAGGTGGAAAAAAAAGGCTTTTGAATGTAGGGATTAGCTTTGGGGCAGGGGAGGAAATGTGATACCCTCTGCTTCAAATCTACACCAGGAAAAGCATTTTGCGTATTTTTGTACCATTGGCAATGGTTTCTACAGACGAAACAAATGTTTGCCTGGATCTCATGTGTATGAGAGATTCTCAGCCCTCATATCGCCCTGAAGTCATTAACTGGCGTTGCGCTTCCACCGTGCTTAGCTGGCGTTGCAAACTCTGAAGAGATTTAAAGTCCCTGTTGCTGCACTGCTATGTCATTTTATCTGTCAGCCAGGAGTCTCTTCTGTCCTCTTTGTATACATATGGCCATGCTAGCCAGATGGTGCTGGATTTGGGTGCCATCCAAAGTAGCGCATTAGAAAGGCCAGGTTATGTGTCATATTTCAGAAGCCAAGAAGAGCTGCCAGTTCTACTCTTTTGGTAACAAACAGCTTGACTTAATGTATTGATCACGTTGTCCTCGCTATTCTCAAGCTGATTTTATCTGAGACACTCAAAAGGATAGAAGGTTGAAGCTGTACAAATCCCGCTTCTTGCCTCCTTTGTAGCTAATATCTGCTTTTGCATTTACTGCGTGTCCTAGAAAAATCTGCTCTCTACCACCAACATGAAATCCTTTTGAGTGTCAGAAGGAGTTTTCGATGTTGTTTGTCTGTTGGTTTTCCTGGAGCACAGTGTGATCTAGGAGCTGGGAGATGTAGATTCTCCTCCTAGATTTGTCAGAGGACGGATGGTCGATTTGGTGCAAGTTGCTTTGTATTTGTTCATTTCTCATTTTGTAAAATAGAGGCAAAAATGCTGATTCCCTTTGTGTTGTGCTTTAAGGATTGCCAATGAAAAAGGCCTGATAAAAGCCAAATGGTGATGTTATTTATAAATTATGAAAAAACTTTCCCTCACCTTCTCAGCATGCAGGTTTTTTTGGTTTGGGTTTGGTTGGGGTTTTTGTTTTTTGCTAAAGGAAATCTTTCCCTAATGGGATTTGAAAGCCACAAACCTCATCTGTATCAATAACAGTAATACGTGGATGGGAAGTGTACTCAGCGTTGAGAGAGTGATGGGGGATGAACTGCCGTTAAGCCACGTTAATTAACATGGTTCTGCACTCCCCAGCTTGCCACCTTCTGCGGGATGGGTGGATGTTTGAACTGGTCTTTCTGGTTTTTAAAGCCTTTGTATTGTCAGCCTGTATCTGTAAGGTTTGAGAAGACAATTGCTTCTGGCATCATTGCAAGCAGGGTGCTGGTCTCTCGGTCACCTGCTTTTACAGATCCTGCTGAAATGTGAGAACTAACGCTTATAATTTTGCTCGGTCATGGTGGGGACCTTGGGAAATCCATATCCTTCACTGAAAACAAATACCTGGAAACTCCAGTGTTTTAAACCCCTTTCTGCTTTAGTGAGCCCTTCTGGTCTGATGTGTGAAATTTCCCCTTCTGCCCTTTTATCTGCTTTTTGAAATGTTGTATTCTTGATATTATCTTTTTATCTGCAGCTTCTACTATCATAGGGCTCCCTGAATTCTTTGACAAGAGCTGCTTTACACGTAAAAGCAAGGTTATCAAGGGCTGCAAGAGCGATGCTGTGGCCCATTGGGCGCTGTGTTTGGGAACAGGGCCGAGGCAGTCGGGGTGCAGAGAGCCAGGGGATTTTGCAGATATGGGTGTCACTTTGCTGCTTAGCAGCAGCCTCCACAGATGGAGGTGCCGGGGTGGGGGGGGAGGATGGGGGAGGGATGGAGGATGGAGGTGGCAGGGGGGATGCCTGCCCTGCCCTGCTACCACCTCAGCATCTCCCCACTCCGCCTGGCCAGGGGCTTCACATTCGTGCGTGGGGTTGTGCCACTCGGGTGCGATGTGCCGTGGGAGTAGGTGGGCACCGAGAGTCTTCTGGGTTACAACTGTGACGGGGGTTAGAGCTTTAGTAATAGCCAATAGTTGTGAAATGCTTTTATAGCTCTTCTTTCATCTTGAAGGTTCTTTGTATTGTAACAGTATTGGGAGAGATGTGCTGCAGCTTCTACCTGATTTTATGAGCGCTTTTTAAAACAATTTTTAAACTAGGTATCCTGCATGTGGTTGCGTTGAGAATTGGTGTCAGAGCCTGGATGAGAATTTAGAATGTGCTTGTTCTTCATTGCTCGTGCTGTTGTAGCAGCGAGAGTTGTTAGGTAGCGTGTGTGTCTATAATATAATTGCCATGTCAGCTTTTCTGTTTCTGGTTATCTACATAAGGAAGCAGATAGCTGGTGGAGATGTCAGCTGTGATGTGGCTTTTTAAGAGCTACAAGACAGGAGTAATCACAAGAAACCCTGCTTCCACGCAGGCTGTTCTCCAGAGTCCCTGGTTGTGTCTGTTCTATCTTAACCCTTCTCACATTGACTGGATTTTTTGGTTCTTGCCAAGGGTTCTGCCCATTTGAACAGCTAAATACTGTGTGCTACATCTGTATTTCTCGCTCTGTGATGTTTACCGTTGACAAGGTGCTGTGAACAGTAAATGAGAAGCAAAGTTAAGCCCTCAGAGATGTGAATCATGAGACGTACAAGGGCTCTTAACTAATTTGAGTGGGTTAGCAGTGATGAAAGTTACTGCTCTGTATCACGTTTGAATTTCCTACTGCATTTCAAAATTGAGGGCTAGCAGCAAATGGGAAACCTTGCATGAATGCCCCTTTCTCTAGGCTCTGATTGGTGAAGCCTTGTTCCAGACGGGAAGAAAACCGGTCCTACAAAACAGCCAGCCTTCAGTTTCGAGTCTGTGAAGAGCAGATAGAGGTTTCTGGGTCTGAAAACTAAACATTAAGAGAAGCTGGTAATTTAGCATGGGTTGAGGAAGTGGTTGCAGAGAGGCCCAGCTTAGCACCACTTGGGTGGGGGAAAACCCAAATCTTCTGAACATAATGGAAAGAGTGGCAAAGCCGATGAAGACTCGCTCTGGATTTGGTGAGGCAGCAAGGAGGAGTGACTGACGGCGCCTGCTCTGCTGCGGCCTTTCTGTGCAGCGGGTTATTGTCCTGTCAGCTCTGCCTGCCCCAGGCCTTATTTGACATGCTTGGATAAGTGGATCGCATCATTTTGATTCTGCGCATGTTCTCCTTTCTATAGCTTGCTGGTTTTGTTCGCTCTTGAGCTTTAATTGTCTATCGTCCTGGTGGAGTGTTTGCTTGGTTACTTCTTCCTTGGTGGGAAGTGAGACTAACCAGACAAAAGTACAAATCCTCCTTTCTCTCAGGAACATTAATGAATGTGCTGATTCATCTGTTCCTTCTTGTACTGCATGTTGCAAACTGATGTACCCAAGAATTGGTGGTGTCATTTGTCAGTCCCATAAAAGTCTGTCTTCCCATTAGCACTGCTCTTGCCCTCGGTTTCTTGCTTTCAATTTCATCTCCCAGAGGAAACTGGGATGGAAATGAGAATAAAATATGGGTTTCCTTTTTAAAAAGAAAATAAACCAAACTTTAAGGGCTTCCTGTTGGAATGTGATGGGATTGGACTCCTATCTCGTATCCTTTGAAAATCCCAGCTGGAATTATTTAATGTCAAAGCATGGAATTTCCCAGGGTGAAATTCATTGCTGGCTAAGGATGCTCTGGGGATTAGAGAGACATCAGTTTGCCAGGGTAGCGTTGCTGTCACCGCAGGAGACCTCGCACAAAGGGACATTGCTGGTCTGTCCTGCTTCAAAGCTGAGTCTTGGGGGTGAGATTCTTCAATTCCCATTAAGGTTACATGCTGTGTGACTGACAGCTGGGTTTGGGCGGAATAAACCAGAGTGGGTAACAGTGTGCAGTGCCTGGGAATAGAGAGAAAAAAAATAGTCAAGAGCAGAATGTAACTTGCTGATTTTCTTATTTGGTAATGGGGTGGTTTGCTAGTACACTTCCAGAATTTCCCAAAGACCACTTCACAGCTGGGTGATTTTGCTCATTTGGCTGCATGGTAAAAGGTCAGATCCGATGATTACAATGATTTCTTCTGTTCCAAAATTAAAATAAAATAGTAATCTATGGTGTGGAAGCTTGATGGCCTGCAAAGCTTTAGCTTAATAACAACACTGTCCTTAGGAGAAACCTCTATGTTTTGGAGGGAGTCTTCTCAGTTTCAAAGGAGTTGTATAGAGAAAAAACAGGAGCATATTCAGACAGTACACTGGGTAACCACTAAATGCGGTTTATTTTTTTCCTCTGATCAAAGATGATTATTTTAAGTAGGCATCAATGTCGATATGGTAGGGATCTATAAAGCACTTAAGCAAAATATGGGCTGATAGCTGTATGTGCGCTGAGTGGTGTGGTGTTAACAAGGTGCAGCTTTGTTTCTGAGACTCATAAATCAGCAGTGGTTTAGGTGATGGAGGGAGAGAGAGGAGCAACTCTGTGTCGCATTAAAAGAACAACCTTTCTGGCCTCTTTTTCCAAACTGTTGATCTCTTTATAAAAGAGGATTTGCCCTGCTGTTCTAATAAGAGTTGTAAAATAATATATGTGTAATTAGAATTTAATAATGATTTGTGTGACTAGATCTACAGCATAAGCTGGTTCAAGTGATTGTGTAACCTTTGCATTGTGTTCATTATCTAATGTTGAAATAACAGCTGGAAGTTGAGAGACTGACATGCAGTTTTAAAATTACAGAGCTTGAAATTGCTGCTGTCTGTAAACATATGAAAATCTATTAATGACCTTTGAGCTCCCTGACTGAAAATGTTTTGTAACATAGAATACATCAAAATTCCCTGCTACTATAGTGTATGTTTCCCCTTTCTCAGCAATTGCCTAGGATACAGATGACGGTTTCGTTCCTGACACAGATATCAGAATATTTGGAACTATTCTAGGAAGCCCTAAGGATATATGGAAACATTTGGTTGCTTGCTGTTTGTTCTAGCAAACCAGTGCTAGATGAGCTGCTCACAAGCACGTGGTGTGCTAAGCCACTCGACGTGGGCGAACATAGCTGCTGGCGAGACTGGCAGCTGTAGACCTCTGTTGTACAATACATTTCTCCAGCAGCATGTTTGAGGAGGAGCGAGGGTGACGAGGGTGGCACAGGTGCACTGTCCTGGACTTTTCGTTAGTGTATGGGACATTTAGAAAGGCATTTCTCTCCTGCTAGAAGTTCCCTCGCTCAGAGTTTTCCCCTTAGGTTGAAGTAATGTGCTATGGGCAGCTGTTTCTGGAGATGGCTGGCTTCTACATACTTCTTGTTGTTGGATCATTTATAATTCTTCTCATTTGTTTCCTAGCCAAAAGAAACTACCAGAGGACTAATTATTTAATGCACATTCTAGACCTCCTGACAGCTGAACTGAAAATTGTTGCCTACTACTGAGGGCAACTGCAGAGTTGGTAAAAAATGCCTCTAGTGTCATAGTGTTTAAACATGAATTAATTTATCATGCAGCACCAGGGATCAGGATATGGCTGTTTTTTCTTCTGGAGACACTCACCCCTACAGTAGAGTTGGCAGAAGTGAATTTGTGAGTGTTCGTCTCCTTCAGTGCAGCCTTCATTGGCTTTGTGGAAGCCGTGTCAAACGGCAGTTCAAGCTAAGCTTGCAGACTGCTCTGCAGTTGCCGAAGAACATTCATACCTCTGTTCTGCAGCGTCTTTGGGAATGGCACCCTTCCTAGCAGGGTGGTAATAAAGAGCGTAGGCTGGAGGCAGAATCCCAAAACGTCCACAGCTACTTGCAGAGGGAATGTGTTTGAAGCTGTCACCACATGGGAGATTCGTCTGGAGCTTTCATTCTGTAGGTGCTCCTGCCTTAAGAGCAGTACATTTTCCATGGCTATGTTTTAGAAGCATGTACTAAATAATAAGTGGAGACAACATGTGTGACTGAATCAGGAATCCTAGAAAAGAAATTAAAACTTTGCATTTGTGTTTATTTGGTGAAAGCATTGAATTGCTTAAAAAATCAGGCCAGAGATTCTTGAATTCATGACCAAGCTACCTAGAAGGGTATAGCTGTATCTTTCAAGTCTCAAGTATGAAGCTATTCACATGGTAGTCAGTGCGGTCATAATGGGGTTGTTAGATAATTTGCACTATGAAGATCAAAACTTTAAAAGCAGAAGTGTAGATGGAGGAGACCAATTTAGGCCCCTGCCTTTGGTAAATGAGCCATCTGCCCGGTCCATCTGCCCAGCCTGAGGTTGGCTCAGTTCCGTTTCCAGAGTCCGGCTCACGGAAGCATGACCTCCCCCTCTCAGCAGAGGTTGAAACAGTTGCATCTTCTCCTTTTGTTATTAATTCTACAGAGAGTGCCAGTGTTTCTAAGCATTCCTGTCCATAGTGACAAATAGGCTGGAGGCATCTTTTACTCAACAGTGCTTTGCTGTTTTTTCTGAGTAGTTTAGCTGAAAATTGGTAATGGTGAAAGCGTCCAGCTGCCATACCGATTTGTGCTGGTAGGACCCTCTTACCTTCTCCTTTGGCAGCTTGAAGCCAGCTGGTGCAGCTGGAGACTTGGGGTTGTGTTGCCTTCCTGGCAAGAGTGGAAATGAGTGATGAAATGGCCACATCTGGCTTCAAGCAAGGAGCTGCTTCTTCAGGTCCTAATTCTGTCACTTGATGGGAGCTGTTTGAATTCAATATGAGTGCCTGTTCAAATAATCTGGGGAGAAGGGGAATTAGTTCAGATTAAGTGTTTAAAGGCTGCTCTGTAAACAAGCGTGTGATTGCTGGACCTGGACTGCGTGCCTGACCGTGCCGCTCACTTGCTGGATAGTTTGGGGACTTTGAGATGGATGTCCCCCGGATCACGTTCTTTAAAATGGAGGTGTTATGCATAGTCTGTCACTTGTGAAATGTTGGGCAGCGCGTGGGGCTGCTGCCGTCCCAATTGTTCCCCCTTGGGAGGGGACTCACCGGGACGGCAGGAGTTTGCAGGAGCGGCGCTTCTTGTGCCGTCGGTCTGCAGGAGGCACGCGCTCTGCACTCAGCATCTGTACCCGGCAGTGCGGCCACGCAGCTGAAATAAGCTGAAATGGGTGCTGTCAGATAAGCACAAGCTCTTTTCCAAATCCTAATCCTTCATTTGCGACATAAACTGGGCAGGCTGAGCTCCCGGTCCTGGCTGAAAGCAGCTTCAGCAGAAAGGTACTTTCATGGACGTGAAGACGGGGCAGGTTGGCCTTGCGGTGCGCGAACAGCAGCGCCTCTCAGCACTCCTGCAGCCTGTAAAAGCTGGGCAGGCTGGGCTTGCAATATGCCTCATTTCATCTACCTGAAAGTGGTGCCCCGGCTTCCCTTCAATCATTTAAGCTCCCTTGCTCTCTGACACACTTTCCGCTGACAGTAATTCTGCGAGCACTCGTCGGGCATTTACTGCCATCACTAGAGGAAATACTGATGGCTTAAAATGGGATCATTTCCTTTCTGATGGACAGCAAGCACCTGTGGGAGTTTTAATAGCCGTGCGGTATGTCTGTTAGCAGGTAGGGAGGAAGACGGGCGCAGCGCTCTGCAGTGAGCGCCCGCAGGCTCTGAAGAGGAGATTGGCGGAGACGGAGAAAGCCACGGCAGGCTCCCTGTTGAGCTCGCAGAGTGCAGCTTAGACCAGTAGATTTTGTGTATCCATCTCCCCAATGGGTGATGGTGGAGAAGGGTTTATACCAAAAACGTGGCCAACCACATGATCACATTCATGCAGATTTCCTTGACCTCTTACTAAAGAGAAGGTATTTGCTGTACATATCCTTACTGTTGTAGTCCCCTAAATTACTATTAAACACTGTCTTTCCGGGTACTTGGTGCTACTGTGGAGGGAGAGGACTGGTTCATTTTGGTTTGGTTTTTTTGGGTTTTTTGTCCTCAAGTAATTGAGAAGAAAGAGAACAGTACCAGCCGCATTCTCCCCAACTTTTTAAAGCAATTACTGCTCAGCACTTTATCATTATTTATTTAGGTCTTGTGCAAGCAAAAAGAACAATCAAAGCCTTGTAAAATCATTGTGGATTGAAATGCATTTAAAAGTAGAGTGATACTGACCTTCTCTTTTGTAATTTTTGGCTATGTTGTGTTGAGGTAACATTTGTCCAAGGCGTCTCTACTTGGTGTGGTGTCTTCAAGGTCCTAGCAGCAAAGGTCTTAATTTTTGGGAGTCGTAACAATGGGCATTTAGCAGAGCAGCAGCAGCTTGCTTTTCAGCTCTTCACAGGTGACAGGAGTGCAGCCTCTGGTAATAAATTTGACTGTTTCAATTACAGTGAGTTTCTTGGTTCATCCACTTTTATTTTTAAGTTAAATCATGTATCATAAACCTGCAAACCAGTGGCAGCTTCAAATGTCTTAACATTTCCAAAGCTGTCTTGTCAAAAAGTCATCTTATTCTTGAGCTAAACATATGACAGGGTCAGAGCAAATGTGATGCATTTTAAAAAGCAAGACCCAAACTCATCTGGAATATGTCAGCTACGAAAGGAGAATTGCAGTCTAAGGTTAAACAAGCAAGGATTTCATTTGCAATCATTTTAATTGATATTGATTGCGTTGCTTGAATGTAGGGTCAAAGCAAGAGAGTCACTTCAAATCTAGACTCTTTTTTTGCCTTTTAAAAAAGTTTTAGTGGCTTTGGCTGAAAGGCTTGAGTTGCGTTTTTAGTGAAGTTCGCAGTGGGGGAGAAGGGAGGGGTGGGGAAGTAAAACAAATGAGTGTGTGTTATATTACAGGAGAAGTGAGAACTTCCCCATCCATGAAAACTGCAGTGCCCGGCTGGAGATGCCAGCAGAGTACCTCCAGCGTGCCCGGTGCTCTGGGGAGAGCGACGCTGGGCTGGCCTGCTGCCGGCGAGGAGCTGCTGTGCCAGGCTGCCGGCCAGTCCTGCCTTCGCCGCTCCCTCCCATCGCCGCCCTCCCTGCCTGCTCGTTCTACCCCGTAGCTCTCCGGAGCAGAGCCATCAGAATTCTCCTCTCCCACCGTTAAAGGGCACTCCTGCTCGTTTTTAAGATCTCCACTTGCATTTGCTGCCTGTTCACCACGTTGAGTTCAAATTCAGTCACCTTGGTGGTCCTACCTGATACCTTCCGGTAGAGTTACTTCTTATCCCATTTCTTTTTTCTCCCTTTTTCCCCTCCTTATTGTTCACCTCATTTTGTTTGCCTGTTGGCTACTCATCGTTACTTGTGCTGGCTCCATTCTTGCAGCGGCTTCTCTCTCTACAGACCCATCTTCAAATCTGTGCCTTAAAGTTAATTTCTTTCATGTACATTTCTCATGTATATCTCCAATATTATCTTTCCATTTGAATTACTGTCTCCTCTGTTACCTTTACGCAACTTAAAGGACAGTAGCTTTACCTTAGTAGAGGTCCTGTCTGTATTTGTAATGTGCTTTGTCTACTTAGAAAGCGTGAGAGTATTAAGTCAGCATTTGTTTCTATGTCACTGTCCTATAAAGTGGGTATCAGGTCAATAGAAATATTTTAAAAGTAACCTAATTAAAAGTAAATCTGTTTCAGTTCCTCTCTGAGCCAGGATCTCTCCCTGAACTATTAAACAAACACATTTGACAACCCTACTGCTAATTGCATGATAAAGTTGATACAAGGATAGATGGTGCTTAGGTCCTCGGGGGCTTTTCCATTGCGATTTTGCTGAGAGAAGCTGGAGGCAGAAACGGGGACAAGCAGGGTCAGTTTTAGAGACAGCAATGAGGGTTTTTTATTTCCTTTGTGTGGATCCTTCTCCTGTTTGATGTTCAGTGGGTTATTTCACGTTCCCTAACTTAAGGCATAGGTGCTGCAGCGAAGAGCTGTAGAGTGAGAAGCTGGAGGCTGTTTCCCTTCTGGGAAATCAGCCCATATAATCTTTTAAAGTCTGGCAGGAGCGGAGCAGAGCCAGTCCTTGGCTGTGTGTCTGAGCCTCGCAGTGTCCGATGGGCCCTGGGGATGTGGGATTGTAATGGACTTGATTTTGCACCGGGGCTGCATTTCAAACTGATGCTTGAGAGCTGAGGGTAGTCACTTTATTAACTGCAGGTGTTACTTTTGTCCTCTGCACCCCAGCAGCATGCTCGAGGTTGTTCATCTAGCTGTGTGGTTTTTGCACTTTTTTTCAGGTTCTTTAAGTGTTCCCTCTGTATGAAACGTGCTTACAACCCCAGCCTCCCCCTACATGCCTTCTGAGATCTCGAAGAGCTGTGTAAACTCAGAGGATTAAGGCAGGGTTGGAGCTGGGCTGAGCAAACACTGGGTGATAACTCCAGCCAGCGGCTGGCTGTGGATGTGAGCTTGTGCCAGGGTCCTCTAGGGCTGGTCGTTATTTCCTGATCAAACAGACAACATGGAGTCCGCTGTGCCGAAGTCTCTTGCTGGGCATTTTAGGGGTAAGAACGGTCTCGTTCCAGAGCCGAGGGCCATGCATCTGCATTATTCACAGCTTTATTTATAAACTGAGTGGCGTGCACCTTGAATGTCTTTGGAGATTGTAGCTGTGCCTCAGTGACAGAAAAAAAAAAAAGGCTTTTCGGGAAGGAGTGTTCCAAGCAATTAAGGATGTTGCCAGCTCCGCCGCAAGCAGAGGTGCGATTGCATAACTTTTAACTAGCTTGGGCCAAATAGTGATGAAAAAAATTCATGGAGATTTTTATTATGGACTCTCAAAATCTGTTGCAGAGTCTGCGTACTTGGGTTGCCAGCCCACGCTGAGGTCTTTGCCAGTGGATCTTCACAGCCGCTGGTGTGCAAGGTATTTCAGGTAGAGCTGGAGATGGTACCACAACTACATTTTCAGCTGAAGTGTTCTTTGATATCTGTACATCCAAGTAAGCAAATGGGGAGACAGAATCTGTATGTTTCATGGAGTAACTGCCAGGAAGGAGGCTCTAAAGAAAGGCCTAATTCTTCCTTATCTGTAACCACGCAGCCAATTAGAACCATCTGCTCTCCGTCTGCAGCCCAGACAGACGCGGGGCTGCAGATGGAGAGGCTGTAGCCTGCCCTGGAAGGTGTGAGAGAGATTCCTAAGTGAGGACAGGTAGGAGACAGCCCTGGAAGCAGTGAATAGTAAGGAACAAAATAGTTTTGTGTATTCTGGAACAAGATTTGGCAATCTCCATCCTGGAACCAAGAAGAGAGAATGGGCCTGGATCCACTAGCCTTCCCTACAGAAGGGGATTTTCTGGCCCTGACAGCAAAGGTAGCCAGGTCTGCTGACTCCTGGGTTGGGCAGAAACCCCAAGGCTGGATATCGAGACCTTTTGGCCTCAGGGCCTGACTTCAGACATTGTTGCTGTGTGAATACTAGGCTTTACCTGATGTGCAAATAGCTGCTGGTCTGGGCTTGTCTGGGGGAAGGCTCCGGTGGAGCAGTTTGTCAGAAGGCCAGTCTCACCTGCCGGCTCGGATTTCTGGGTTGAAGTCAAGGTGTTCACTGCAGTGATGTACTGTATATTCTGTATGTGCTTAAATTTTGCAGTCGTTGCCTATGCGGGAGCACAGATGCACATCCAAAAATAGTAAGCTCTTGTGCTGAGTGAGGTCCCCAACTTGGAGGTCATAAACTTTAGCAAAAGAGCAATCTCTGGAAGGCTCTTTTAGTAGCGTAAATAGAAAGGAAACAAAGGAGGCAAGAACAGAAACCCCATTAGCCCCCTCCTGCTCTCTGCTGAGGCTGCAAAGAGGTCTGCATTGAGCACCATAGGAAACAGCCCCACTGTCACCTGCTGTCAGTGAGCAGAGTTCAGTGTCCTGCGTTCCCAGAAAAAGCAAAGTCCTGTGAGCTGCATCCTCCGCTGAAGTGGGGAGGAACGGGACTGTGCAATAGGTTTTCTTGTCACGGGCCCGAGAAACTTGGCATCTTCCCCGCGGCTGCCCCAGACATGCTGCGGAGCTGAGGTCGCCTTCTCCTGCCGGAGGCAAGCGGCAGCCTCGGCTACCAGGGCTTGGGGCTTAATTCACGGCTGTTTGGAAAGTGCTTGAGATTCTTGGACGCAAGTGGCACTACAAGTGAATGCATTATTTCCTTGGCTTTGATCCAGCTATGACTGTATTCCCTGAATTAATTTTGCTAGTAGCTCAGTGATGAGGCAAACCTTAAATCTCCAAACAAAATAGAGATAAAAAGCTAAATTTCAAAGTAGGGAATTTTGTAGGATTCAGTAAGGGGAAAATGCAGGTTTCCTGACTAGTTGCGTGGGAAAGGGAATCTTGTAAAACGTGCAGTGAACGTGCTGTGAGTACTGAGGGACGACTTTCCCTAAGGCATTAACAGAGGCCCAATCCCCATGTGAAGCCAGCTAGAATTTGAGCAGAAACAGCCATTTGCTGCCTTTGAAAGCATCCTTAAAAGTGAATATTACGTGCTGAGCCAGGAGTGCATTATTTGCTGGGGCTTTCAGGCGGTGGCATTCCCCTGCCGCAGCCTCCTTTCTCCCTTATCAGGGGCCCGTGTCACCCCATGCAGCATCTTCCATGCGTCTGCTATCACGTTGCAGCTGCATCTGGCTTTATGAAGAAGTGCACATTTTTAGTGACTTCTGTTTCTAATGTTTTGCTGAGTATCAGTTAACAGATGTCATTTCCATTGCACTAGTTTCTGATTAGTTACTGAAGCTTAGCATTTTGATTTCTATCTCAGCAGCTTCCCAGTAAATAGGATAATGTGACCTTCTTTAAGTGGCATCTCAAACTGCCGCTTTAGAGTGTTATCTTAAAACTAAAAACCAAAATGAGCAACTAAACACTAATTTGTATCCCTCGTTTTATGATTCATGGAGAATAATGCCGGACAATCATTTTCCTTCCTCTTTCACTAGTTACGGACTTGGCAAGCTGAGCTGTATTCTGGTGTGTTCTGCACCTCTAAGACGGTGCTACTTATTTTAATTTTGGGCTGGGGGTTGGATCTCTGGGGGTTTTGCAACTTGCTGTATATATGTGTGTTTTAAGAGGAGCTTGCCAGCCACACAGGACCCCTGTGCAAGGTGTACAGAGATTGGGTGCTGGCGGATTGTCTTTGGGCCTGGGCTGGACTAGGAAACAGCTGGATGTATTTTATCGTCGTGATTCAAATTTCAATGCCTCTGCGACCCTAAAGAGTCAGTGCGTCATCTCACTTCACAGGGAAGGGTAACTTTAGGCAGTGAGTGATATGGAGTGGAATCAGCAGGTTGCACACTGAGGCAGTCAATTCACTAATTAATCGAGAGGGGGAGGAAGTAATCTAGAGCAATCAGCAGGGCATTTCATCCCAATTCCTAATTTTCTTTTTTGTTGGGCTTTATTTTTTGAGAGACTAGAGAGCTAATGATTTTCATGAGCTCTTTTGCAGTACTGAAGGTGTGTGCGTTGACGTGAGCGAGTTGTATTGTGAGTTCTATTCACGTAGGATGCAAACATCCGTGATGTAATTGCTCGAGTCAGGAGCGAGGCATTTAGAAAAGGGGGGGATGAGGCATTTAGAAAAATTTCGGTGCCTGAAGTTGACAAATTTTGGCATGGTAAACAGTGCTTTTAAGGTATCTCCTAATCTGATACGTTTGCCTCGCATAAAAAATTAATTGGGATAGAGATTCTGTAAAACATTCCATAAAGAATTTAGTTTTTACCCTTGAGCAGTTAATAAAAGGCATTGGGGAAAAATTCATCTAGCTGTAGTGAACTTCTGTCATAATGATTTGGCATATTATTTCTTACACGCTTTTTCTGTGTGGTGTGTATAGGGGGAGAGGTCAATACATTGTCAGCAAGAGTTCAGCTTTCAGTCCTCAAGGATGCCAGGGATAGCAGTAGTAATTCCCTTCTCTGATCTCACTTCCTATGTTAATCATTATGACATGACATACCCGCTTTTAAACTCTGCTTAGATTGTATGTTATAGTCCTGATTCAGGGCAGACACTTAACACTTAGAAGTGTTCAACCTCGGTTGAGGTTTAGATGTTTAGATCCCATTGATCTCAGCTTGCTTATTGAATGCATGGTAGGCTTTAGAAGTGCATTTCTCCATATGAATGCTACTGTGAATCCGGAGACTGTCAGCCCAAGGGGGGTCTGATATGTTGCTTTCTGAGCGGGAAACAAAACAAAATAAAACCCACCTCTGTTGCAGTTGAACAGTTAAAGGCTTTCCTTCAGGATGCTGATTTCTTCATGTGCTGTTGACGTATGGTTCCTGAATTAATGTGAAGCAAACTCATTTTCATAACCAGTTCCAGCATCTCTGAAATTAATCAAACACATAGCCTGGAGAGTATTCATCCTAATCTAATCTAAAATTACTGTTTGCATTGTGCGTGCCTAATTATTCATCTTAAGTCATCTCTGGAAGGAACATGCTGTCTTGTTTGTGTTTTTATTCAATATTTATACTGCTTAATGCTTGAAAGTAGTCTCAAAGACTTAGTATTTTTTTTTTTTCCTCCTTTACAGAAGGACATGTCGCTAAAGCCTCAGGAGCGGAAGGAGAAATGGGAGAGGCATCCAGGAAAGAAACCTAGAGAATCTGAAAACTGTGTGTCTGCTGAGCCAAGTGAAAATGGCCATAATAATGATGCTGGGAGCTCTGAGAGAGAGGCAGAAAGAGGCAAAGAACGGATGAAGAAGAAACTCCCCTTGAAGCTATCCAAACAGGTAGGGAGATTATTTCTCATCTGAAGTGACTGTATCATGGCATTGACCACTGTGACATGTCCTGCTGGTAGGTTGGGGTTGTTAAGGTAACTGGCTTCTCTGATAACTTGTGCTGGTGAAAACAATTTCTCTTAGAAGACTTCTGGCCAAATGCACAAATCCCGTGTTGTGAGCAAGTTAAAATGGAAGACCAGCTGTGCTGGGTACTGTAGGGAAGGAAGGAACAGACCTCCCTTGTATCCTACAACTTTGAGAAATTGTGGTAATTCACACCGTAGGTTGGTGGCTCTTAACGGTCCTAGGCACAAGTGGAAATCATCAATCGGATCATAGTCTCCTTTGGGGAAGGCGTGCTTGTTAACGTGCACCTGGAAGTTGCAATGTGAATGTGCCCATCTCATGAATCAACTTCATGTGCCCCCAAAACAGTATGTTAAGAAGGAGAGAATATTCAAGTATTTTAGAAGTGGAAAGTCAGTTTGGAGGAAGTTGTGCTCTGGGCAGTCTTTTCTCTGTGCCCTTCTAAAATGTGGTAGAGCGTTAATGAATTAAGAGTTGTGATGCTGGAGGGAGCGATTGTGGAGACTCCCATCTGCACCACGGTGTGTACAGAGCCGGGGAGGTGACAAAGGAGAGGCACTATGGCTGGCAGGCTATTTATCACTTAACTGCTGCTCAGCAGGGAGATTTGTTGGTGACTCAGTGCTCATTCATCAGTTTGAAATTCACATGGCACAGCGGTCTATATCTATGAATAAACACTTTCCCAGTTGTCGTTAACATGGTGCCAAATGGCAGCCAGTGGGAAGACCAGTGTACTTGACCCTCTGGTATTTGTTCTGAGCTAAGGAGTACACTACGGTGAAAAACTATTTTTTATTCTTCGGGATGCAGAGAAAAAGAGCTGTTTAACCCAAGAACACCTTCTGTTCTGTGAAACTAGTTCTGTATGCGTGCCAGACAACGAAAGATTGAATTGTCCAGTTATTGGAAGTATTTTTTCAGACTTTCAGTATTTTAGGATCTGAAAAGATCTTTAGGGTCATCTACTGTAAACCCCTGCATAACTTCACCACCACACATAATCTTTTGTGATTGTGTTGTAGCATATTCGTTCAGAAGGGCTCATCACATTTTACATTAGAAATTCTAACGGTCTGCTCATGGCCCCACTCTTCTGGTGGCTAATTGTTCTCATTAACAAATTAGCAGACTTTTGTTTCCTTCCTTTTGACTAAAAAAAAATAGTTGGAGTAATTCAGTACAAATACTTCTGTAAAGATGTTAGTACTTTTCTGCTTGCAAACATTTTAGGTAGCAAATCACATAACCACACATTCCTAGTAAAATATTTGCCAGGTTTGTTTTCTTTTAACTCCCCAAAGTGATACCAAATGTTTTGGTTTTAGAGTCTTCAGTGTATATGCAGTTGAAATATATCAAGTTTCTTGTTTGTTTTTGCTCGTAGCTGAGTGATAGCGTTTCAGTTCCCCCCTCTGGTTACAGGTGCAATGATTTTGCGCACAAATATTCACTGTGCAAATTAAAATGACTTTTTATTATGGGTGAATAGATGCACATTGTAGTTTTGATGAAAGTTTGAGCAACTAGGTTCCTTTTCTTGGCATCCGAACCCACAAAATGTTAAACGTATATTTCACCACAAGTCCCTGGCGTTGATATAAAATGTTTAAAAGTGATAGTGCTGGATGGCATTCCTGCCTGCTGCTTGCATCAGGATTGTGGCACTGTGCTTCATCAGCTCCTCTGCCTTTGTAAAGCTGCTGTTGTGTCAGGCTTTTTTATTTACGTGAAAAGGCCCCAAACACCAGTCCAGCGACCCTTGCAAAGTACTTTCCGCTCTGGTCCCTGGAGTAACCTTGCAAATGCTCATGTTGATGCAACTGAGAGTGATGCAGTGCAAGCGTGGAAACACGGAGCACCGCAGGAGGTCATTAGGTCTCGATTGCCACCAACATCTCTCTAACATGAAAGCCTGGCTTCAGTAAATACTGCCTCTCTACGGGTTAGAGAGTTGTTCCTTCAGGTCTAAAATGATGCTGGAGGGAGGTCAGTGCATTTCAGGGGACTGCACCGTTAGGGTTGTGTGTGGCCGCGCTCTGCTGGGCAGTGGGGAGGTCCCCTCGTGCTGGGGCTGGGGGCAGCAGGTTCCTCACCCGAAGTGGAGGAGGAAAGGGTAGTTAATAGTGACATCTTCTACATGGAACTTAAAACTAAGTTTTGAGTAGTTGTGGCTATTAGCGATTTCATGACACTGCCTTTAAAACCTTTGGGGTAAGAGGTTTTGTTACGCTGGCTAACTCCAATTTCTGCAATTATTTGCTGCTGCCTTAGTTTACCAAACGTTTAGATTATTTGTATTTCAGCTCTGAAAAATGAGGACATTGTTATCTGTTTCTTCTGGTTAGTATTTGGCCACTATCAGTGGTTAAATAGGGTATTTGCTGCCACATTCATGAAAACCTGAATTGCTCTTTCGTTGTTTAATCTTTTTTTTTCCTGTAAGTATAAGTAACAAACTCCAAAAAGAGTGAGGATCTTGAACAAAGAGTATAAAATAAAACCTGTGATGAGTGACTCACTAATAGCTTCTTTAAACAAGTCACAATTAGAATTCATCCTTTATTGAAAAAGGAGTTTTTTTGAATACCTTTTATTATCCTAGCTGATACAGTTGTGAAAACGAGACGAGTTTTCAGGTCTGTAAGGTTGATGAAAGTAGCAGCAAAATCTAAGCTAGATAAACTAGACTATTCTTAGTTCAAACTAATTATGCAAATGATATAGACAAGTTCAATAATTTTTCCCTTTTTTAATAACCACAGAGTTCACACCTAGAATTCTGGCATTTCCTGCCAAGCTGTCTAGACAAATTGGCTGTAATATTAAGTTTCCTGGAATTTGGGGGAGATTTTTGCATCTCAGGGTTATTAAACATAGGTTTATACCTAATTTGGAAAGCTTACTGTAATTAATGCTAATTATATTGAGATGTTGCTTAGAAATTACTGTTCAATTTGCAGCTTTCCTTATACTCTCATCCCTTCTCTTCACAATGCTACTGAATTGTCATCTTTTCTGTGCAGCCTCCTCTAATAAATCAAATTGGGCATTATAATTATGGCATTCTGCTAATCCTTGTAGAGAGGTGCAAAGTGGTAAGCTGATTTGAGTGCCAGGTTGTCTGCTTTGTTTAAAAAATTAGATTAATACTTCACTCCTTTTGACAAAGCATCCAGATTCCTATTTCCTCCTGAATATTTGGTTCTTCTCTACCTCAGGGCATGGGGAGAGGGGTGCAGAAGCCAATCTGTCCTTTCCAACTGTGTATAAAAATCATTCAAACACGTTTATCTCCTGCTGTAGCCAAGCAGAGGGATCAAAGGGTATTTCAAATAGGCATAGGTCCTTTGGTCAAAGATTTATCAGGGATTTGGGGCTGTTCTCAAAGCATGGGAAAGCTGCTGCTCTCTGATGGAGGCCACACCACCACTCACAGTCATCATGGGTATGTCAAGGAATGAGAAAACGTTTTAGTGTAGCCAGGGTGGCCTGCAGTAAAGCTTGCCTCTTTGAAAGTGTGTAGTTGCCTCCAACACAGGAACATTTGTTGGAAATTGAGTCATTGCCTTTTTTTAAAAGCCATGTCTGAGTCTGACCCAGTGCGCTGTGGAAGGGAAACCTCAGAGCGACTGGAGACAGTGCCGGTGGGGGAGAGGAGCCCAACGTCTCTCTAAAGGGTTCCTCTATGGTTGGGTGTATAATTCACTTAGATGAAAAGGTAGATATAAGGTGAAACCTCTTAGTTCCAGTTACTCTTCCTTGTGTTGTCCTAAGTCATTCTTCTAGTTTTTGGAGAGTCACCCTTTGAACTGTCTGCCTTTCACTAGCCTTAGCTGAGCTGTTTTGCTCTTTGGGTTCCTTTTTGGAGCTACTTATTCTTCTGAACATCTGAGCAGCCTGGGGCCCCCCTGGATGTAGAACAGAGGGTTTTTTCTGACCTGCAGGACCCATTGCCATTTCTGTACATAGACTAAAAATGGGATGACCTTCTTCTGAAAAGAGTTGGTGCTAATAGGAAAGAGTTGCTGATAGTTCAAGTTAGCTTAACCTCAAGCTCTGTGGTTAGTCAGCTTTGGAGCATCACGGTGTGTTGAATATGTTTAGATGTTAAATGCGGCTGTAATAACACTCTGTTCTGCAAATAGTCATTTGTCATGAAGATAAGTGTCTTACACCTCCTCCTTCTTTTTCTCACCCACCGCTTAAATCACTGGAGATGAGGAAGAGTCTCAAAGAAGCTGAGGAGAACAGGGTGGTGTAGCACGTCTTTAGTGCTCATAACAGCGTGCTCGGTTTGGAGCATGGGAGGAAAGGGCGAAAAAACTAGCACTGTCATGTTGCTTTAGAGGTGTGACATCTCTGACTTCAGCAGAGCTTCCTGGAGGAAGGGAAAACAGAGTTAATTCCTGTGTCTCATTCACTCCCCAGCCTTCGTCAGACTGCTGAGCATCATTGATGATTAATGTATATTGTTGCTGTGGCTCTTGCTGGACTGGAACTGCTAAATTACATTAACATGTTTGATTACCTATTCATGTGATTTTTCTGTGATGCTCATCAGCTCGTTATCCAACATTCATTGATGAATGTAACACCCTTCCCGGCCCCCAGGAGAACACCGCTCTGGGTTACTGCTGATCTGAGCTAAAGGTGATATGCTAAGTCATTTTCCAGCCAGGATGCACGTTGTTTCTTCTGATGTCTAGGTGAAAATTGATAGCTTGTCTTCAAACCAGTTACATACCCCTGGCCCCATTTTGTGTGTTGGTGGTGGTATTGGAAGGCTGTGGGACTTACCAAAGTAGAATGAAACTTGTCTGGCTAATAAAATACCTTACGTGGAATACTTCCGTGGAACAATGCTTGTGCTGATGGTTAGGTGATACGAGCATGTAGCTGCTTGATTTTTATTTGTATTTTTCCACATAATGATAAATGGTAAATTGAAAAGTTGAATGTACTTTTAAAGCCACTGGTGGGCTGGAAGCTGAGTGTTTTCTTAGTGATGCAGAGTTCAGAGACTGAAATGTACCCATTTCTTAGCTGAGGTTCAGCAGCCACATAGGAGTGTTAGTCCAAAAAATAACCTTTGGAGCCTTTGTGTATGGGCTGGAAGGCAGGTATGGGTATGCCTGTCCTTTTGTGTCTTAAAAATGTAGCGTTTGGAAGCTGAATTGTGTCTAAGAGGGTCTAAATATAACAGTAACTTACTCTGTTACCTTCAGTATCTCAGGCTATTAAAAGCAAACAAATTCTAGGCAGCCAACTTACCAAAAAAAAAAAAAAAGAGTTTGCCTTTAATGTGGGTTTTGGGGATTGGTTTGGTTTGGTGTGTGCTGCTTTGGTGTTTGTACTTCACTGCTTTTGAACACTGAAATTATACAAACTGGCTTCTTTTTGTTTCTAATTTATGTTACCCTTTTTGTTAGCAGATATTGTTATTTAAATGTTCTTTGAAACTAAACAACAAAGCAAAAGGGGGAAAAAAAAGTCCATTTTCTCTTAATCAGGAAAATGTTGCTTCATGTATTGCTTAAAATCAGGATCCATTTCTACCTTTGTAAGTACAAGAATTTACAATTTGGACATGAAAGGTACCAATTAGTTTTAAGCGTGCATTTATGATCGCTGGGAGAGTCGGGCAGTTAACGTAGCGCATGTTACCTGCGTGAAGTCTCTCTACCACCAGCTCCAGCCAGGCTGGCGGGAATCCCGGGAGGTGGCTTGGGTTGAGGCTTTCATTCCCTTCGGCTTGAGCCACGGCCGGCGGCGGAGGCCGGCTGGGCGAGGTGCGGTGCACTGATGCAGCGAATCCTTTCCAAGCACGTGCTCGCTTTTAAACATGTGAACAGTCTTGCTGGCTTCAAAGCTCCTAATGAGGTTGTAGTGCCGGGGGCCCTGTCCCGGGGGATTTCGGAGGAGGTCCTTGTTTCCGGCTGAGTAGGGCCGCCCGGCACAGGCACAG
Organism: Burhinus oedicnemus; assembly: GCA_008921705.1. NCBI lineage: Eukaryota > Metazoa > Chordata > Aves > Charadriiformes > Burhinidae > Burhinus > Burhinus oedicnemus. The sequence continues at coordinate 4,105,720 of VFFE01007820.1, forward strand.
ATGGCCTCGCCTTGCGCTCTCACGCTGATCTGCGAGGGCAGAGACTTCACAGCTGCCTGGGAAACCACTGGGGAGTAACGGGGCAAAGGACTGAAATGGGCAATACAGCATTCAGGCATTAGGTTTGCTAATCCGAGGCCTAAAATCAGCCTCATTTCAATCAATAGCAATCTGTTTGCACTGTCAGGAACTAATTTAAAAATCTGCTTTAAGTCCTGGTTAGGCACTTGGTATTCTGTTTTCAGCATCAAAGTAGAGGGGAAGCAGTGGGCATAGCACAGCAGTGGCAAGAGGAGGAAAAATCCTTTGTAAATAAATACTGGATGTTTATTTCCCAAATGAAACCCTGCTAGTACAAAGGAGTGCTGTTGTTTTTGCTAAATTTATCCAGGAATTCACCGAGATTCTTGAAGAGGCTGCAGAGCCCACTCTGTAACAGAGGGAGAGCTCTGTGTTGTGTTTAGTTTGTTTAGTATTTCTTTGAAGTGCTGTACGAACCTTAGGCAATTAAGATTTGTGTTACAGCTGCGGCACAGGTAACTTCATTATGGGATTGCAGCCACTTTTTGAAAGCTACAGCACAGCTTCCCTAACAGATCCCTGTAACACCCAGTGCTCCAGGAGGAGCAGTGTGAAACAGTGCCATAAAACCACTGGGAACTGTGACAGGAGAAGGCCTTTGCTTAAGCTGGAAAAATGTATTTCAAAACCCTCTGCAGTTCTGGTAGGAAAACGTAAATGGAGGAGACCATGTTTATTAGAATTGGGGGGGAGGGGGCGGGAATCCAGCTGTTTTTAAACTAACGCTGAAGCGTGAAACAGAAGCGTATGCTGGTTTTTACTACACTGCAAATATTATTTTCTGAACAGAGCGATGTGAAGCGTGTTTTGGCTGCTGACAGTGTTACATGTAGGAGAACATGGCTTTGTCTTTTTCACTGACGTAGTGACATACTTATGCACTTGTCTGGACAAGTGGGTTCCCCTTTTGTAGCTGACTCTCACTTGCCAGTATTGCTGCTCCATGTGCCCCACTTGTCCCTGATCCTCCTGGAGAGTCTCGGCTGCCTCTGAGCGCAGCTCCTTGCGTGCCCCAGCTCAGGAGCGCGGCTGGCTCCTTGCCGGGTTGGGCAGGGCTTGCTCACCTGGACCAGCACCTTACTGCCGGGGGCTTCGCTTGGGTGGGGACTTGCTCCTGGTTGGCAGAGCAAGTGGAGGTTGGGTGGCTGTGGGGATGGGGATGCAGTGTCTTGCCACATGCACTCTGCTTCCTGCTTTGTTCAGAACCAGACCCTGAGGTTTTGCCTGCGGCACTGGCTTCTACCTTCTTTTTCCCTGCTTCTCTTCTTCTTCAAAATTCCCGTCTGTCCCCATTCACCTCTCCCGCTTAACAGCATTTGGGCAACAGCAATGTGTTCAAGCCACCAGATGGCTGCTGGCATTTTTGACATGTGTTAGAGCAGGTCTAGAGAGCACGGTGATTAAAGCACTGGATGCTACCAGTGCTTTCTCTGCGTTGGGACTTCTTACGCTACCTCTAGTGAAGCTGAACCACAGTGTCTTTGGGGGCCTTATGTCTCTGTCTCAGTTCCCCATCTGAGAAGATGCGATAGCTGCAGACCCAGCGAAGTGTGGCCAAACAGACTTGGTAACTAGAGACACGCACAGACATTTCGTAAATGGAGCAATCTGGAGGAAGCCGCTCAGAGCAGCTCTCATCTCTCAAGACTCCTCCCCAGCAAACAGGGACCTGGCATTCCTGGTGTTTTCAAAGTTAAAAAAGGTCAGAAAATTGGACTGATAGGAAGGTAGTTAAGTCACACTGCTACAGTGTAAGAAAGTTATGTTGTATGTGTGTGAAGAATCAAACCAGTTATAGGCTCCATGTTTTAGAACTCCTGCAGGTCACCTTTGAGTTCTCTGTCTGCAGTTAGATGACTGATAAGGACCTTAAGTTACATTTGCTTAAATATAGCTTCAGACAAGAGCAGAAAAAAGAAACAAAGCAATCCTCTCTTCTCGCTGATGTTCTGTAAGTAGCTGTGAATGAATCTCATTACAATGGCTTCTTTAGAAAGGGAGAAATAAAAAGGAAATTTCATTGCTAACAACTTACATGGCATCAGACACTATAAAAAAGGTTGTTGGTGGTCATTGGTTACATTGAGAAGAGCTAAATGGTTTGTAATTTAGAGAAGGGGATTTAATTACATGAAGTAATTTACAGAAAGCTATAACCACTTGTATCTATTTCTCTGTTGGATTTAATTGGTTGACACAATGCACAAAGTCGTCTTTCTTTTCCTTCTTCCCTCCTCTCATTTTTTTGTTTTATTTGTGTATTTGCTTTTGGAGAAGAGAAGGCACCAAGATAGAGCACTTCTGTTGTGTCTCATGATTTTAGTAAATTGAAGAATGGCGAAACACAGTGCTGTTTGAATGGTGCTCTGTCTCCGACTACTCCTGCTAGTGTGTGCTGTTTGGAGGGATTCAGAGCCTTGGCTGGAGGCTGGAGGTTTTCCTTCTACATCTCTTCATGGCGGTGAGATAAAGCACGTTCTGAGTGTCCTGTGAGCTGTGTAGAGTCCCTTCTCCTGGGTGTAATGCAGGTGCCGCAGAAGAGGCTAGGACCTAGAAGCAGCTGAAGCAGCCATGGCCTTTTTGCATGTTGTTTTTCTGTTTTTGACAAGAAGTGTCTAAAGGGTTATTCCATCTTGATTTAAGCACTGGCTGCCTAATATTTTAGCTAGCTTTGCACAGGGGTTTGGGATCTGTTACCTAATTGTAGCCCCTCTTCTTGAAGAGACTTGCACCAAATGTCTGCAGTAAAATACAAAGCCTCTGAACAACGATCGAGGGACTGGAGCACCTCTCTGATGAGGAAAGCCTGAGATACCTGGGTCTGTTTAGCCAGGAAAAGAGAAGACTGAGAGGGGATCTCATCAATGCTTATCAATATCTAAAGGATGGGTGTCAAGAGGATGAGGCCAGACTCTTCTCAGTAGTGCCCAGTGACAGGACAAGGGGCAACGGGCACAGACGGGAACACAGGAAATTCCATCTCAACATGAGGAAAAACTTCTTTGCTTTGAGGGTGCCAGAGCACTGGAACAGGCTGCCCAGAGAGGCTGTGGAGTCTTCTTCTCTGGAGGGATTCAAAACCACGTGGATTCATTCCTGTCCAACCTGCTGGCAGGAGGGTTGGACAAGATGATCTCCGAAAGTCCCTTCCAACCCCTACCATTCTGTGAATGGCAGCGGGTAGAGTATGGTTCCTTATGATCATCCCTGTAATTTTTGGGGTCATCACAGGTATTTTTTTTTGTGTGTAAAACAAGCACAGTAGATGTAGATGGACAATATTCTTCATCTAGCATGCTTATCACTATAATAACTAAGCGATCTGCGCAGCTCCAGTCTAAATCTGAGCTGATTTAAAACAAACATCAAAATGACATCCCAATGTCACTTGTGGTTGAGGCAGAATAACTGTCTTTTTCGTGAGATACTGTTGCTTTCAACATGCAGAACTTGTCCTTGCTTACTGCTGGCCATGAACCTCCATTTCTGCAAGAGACTGCTGGGATCGGTGCACTATGAGCTGTAGCAGAATCGCTTTGGCGGTTGCCAGTCTTTGTCTGAAGTCATTTAATGGCACTGGTCCAGCTGTCTTGGCTTTCCTCGTGGAAGCGTATCAAAGATGATGCTGTTTTCCACATCTTGGGTGCTCTCACCTCACAAACTGCAGCCTCGGGCAGTGTTACCCACATCCCTCAACCTCTTTTCAGTGTGGATTCTTAAGGGAGCTAATTTTCATACTTCTGCCTGATGGATGGTTTACGCGAGCTGTTGAGAATGTACACAGCTTGAGTAAACACGTCTTTGGTTTGAAGACATCTCTTAGGTAAAATAAGCACTTATTTTTTTCCCTTTAGTCCTTCAAGCAAGGTTACTAGTAGCTCTTCAGGTGATGCCATTGCACTATTTATTTGGCAAAGTCAGTCCATGAAACCTGTGGACTCTAACATTTTGTCTAAAAGAAACTGAAGAATTAAATAAAGCCAGCAGGGGTTTGTGATAGATTTAAAGCTCTTCCAAGCTTACTGGTTGAGGGAGTCCTCAGGCGTAGTTGGGTATGTACGTATCTTTTAACTCAAGAGTTGAAATATGCCCTGTCTGTATGTAGGTTTTTCCAGCTGTTAGCACTGTAAATTGATTATAAAATTTTTCTGAAGTTGAGTTTAGAAATTAATTAAAAAAAAAAAAAATCCTAGCAAGGAGGATGTTTTGAATGTTAAGTTTGGAATTATACATATAAACTCATATTATCATTACATGTAGAAGGGGGGTTGGTCCCGTCCCTGTTCCGTCCCCCGTCCCCCCCGTCCCGTCCCCCCGTAGCTTGCTCTCAATTTTTTTCTTTGCAGTTGGAATTGTTGAGATTACAAAGCAAAGTATTACTTGGGTAGCTGCTGAATTCTGAAAGTTAGTGTCTAAAGTCAATTATGTAAATATGTGCAGGTTTTTTAATTTAAAAACAAATCTTTCGTCTTCACCCTTCCTTCCACATTCCACTTTCTTCTGGTTGAAGGCTTTGATGTTGGCACTAGGGAAAGGAGCACAGGCTCGATTCTTCCTTCAGCTGCAGAACCAATGCAAGGTGAAGTTGAAGACTAGTAATAGGTTTCATTTTGCACTCTCTGATGTTTCCTCTCACAGCCTTTCTTGACTCATTGACACTCAATAGCAAAAACAAGGAAAAAAACCTTTTCCAGGGAAACCTTATCCACTGGAATGATATTGCTAAAAGAATCCAAGGATGGGGTAATGGATCAAGTAGTGGAAGCTGTCCAGGGCAGCGAGAGTAACAGTGCCGTGATGAACAGCTGTAATACTGCAGCCTCCTGGAAGGTGGTGCTGGATCTCATAAAGTTGTCTTTCTGCTGCTTCTCAAAACTTTAGAGTGGCTGTGGGACAATATTTTGTAATTTAACATGATGTTTATTGGCTGTAGTTTCGGTCATGGGTATCTTTTCGGAGTTAGTGTCTCAGTCCTTTAGGATGGAAGATGGAGATAGTTCAACTGGTCAGATGGGTCTGCTGTGGAGTACCTCGGCAGCTTTAACATGAAAAAAATAAATGTGTTTCCAGTTATTTTTCAGCTCGTATGGAGCAATTTCAGTGTATGAAGGTAAACAGGGATGACAAAAAGGAACAGAGTCATATTACAAGTGTTGCCTGAATTGAGATTTTTTTTAACTTGCTCCTCATTTGTACATGTGCTTTTTTTCTTCCAGTTGCATACTGCCAAAACTAATAATATAAAAATGAAAAAGTTATTCTTTGCTTACCACGTAGGAAATAATCCCTGCAGCAGAGAACAAAGTCTAAATCCACAAAACCTGAACCGCATTCGGAAAAGCTGAGTTCAGTGTTTTCCCAGCACGCGTCTGTGCTCTCCTGGAAGAGGGGCTGGCAGCTCGGCCCTGAGCGAGCGTCACTGGGGGACGTGGTGGCGTAATGGCCACATGCCATTTTAGATTGCTTCCCCATTTTCGCCTCTTGCTTTCCTTGCGACTGGCTCGTTTTGTTCATAAAGCAGCTTGTAATTGAGTGTTTGACAAAGAAGTGTTTACAAGCAGTGTTTCTTGTGCATAACTGCCTAGCTGAGGGGAATAACAATTTGGGTCTGAATTTCAGCCCTCCTTTGTCACTGTCGTATCATCGTCAGTGGCGGTGCTGTCTCTATTTAAAGGGAAAGATGGATTAAAATTGTTTCAGGGTATGGCACCAGAAGCGGGGAACACATGCTCTTTGAAGAAGCTTGTGACTGTTCCTTGTGGCCCACAGTGTCTTTCTTCATGTCTTGGTTTTCGACCACACCAAGGTGCTTGCTAACTACCATGTGTGGTGACTTCTGGGGCTTTAGTGGTGGAGTCTGCTGATTTAGAGGGAATCTTATTCTGGTTGTGTGAAATGTAAAGGTTGGAGTTTTGTCAGGTTTTAAGCCTTCTCTAGCTATCATGTGGGGTGATTACGGTGTAGGCTGTAGCTGTCCTAATCTGGGAACATGGTTGAAGTTCAGTCTTTATAGATTGAAACCTACAGTGCAGACGGGGCTTGTGTTATCAAAATAAAAGTCTCATTTAGCTATTGCTCAGAACGAAAAGGATTCTAGAATCAGGCGTTTTCGTTCAGGCAGCATGTGGGTGTTTCAATTGTCCATGCCAAAACCCTTCTGCAAATTATGCCAACTGGGCAGGGTGTGGAGGGAGCAGAAGCAATGAAGTTATGCATGAGTAAGGAACAACTCAGGCTTTATTTAGACCCATTATAGGTCATTTGCAAAGGGTCCTCTTTCTTTTTTTGGGGGGTAGAGTGTCTTTTAAAGAGCCTGCTCATTCCGTGTTTGCAGGAATTACCATGTTTAATCAGAAGCGATGGGAATTGGCGCATGGCGAATAAGCAAAGACAATCCCGACAATCGTTTACTAATAGCTGGAAGCACCCGGAGCTCTGGTCCGACTCCCGGTTGTGGGGCTGAATAGGGCAGTTCCCATTAACATCAGTGCCCGTCTCTGAGTAAAATCCACATGTAGAGATGAAAATAAATCACAACATACAAAAAAAAAGTCATGCAATCAGGCAAGAGTAAGAGCAATAGTCAGCCATTTTGGCCAATGAGATTAACTCCTTCCCTGCTGCTTGAGTGCAAGCAGGAGGCGATCTCTGTTGCAAGGCTACTAGCATCAGTTCTACTTTTCTGAGTGTAGTCATTACTTAATGGTCAATACAGATCTGTTGAGCAAAAATGGACAGTCACAGCTTTACTGACAAACTAGGCTAGGTTAACACGATGGCTACGCTGCTGGGAACATCTCTGAATTAGTGTTATTACTTCTCAGAGTGCTTTGACTGTAGCAATGTACTGAATTGTTAAATTCTTGTATAAAGAAGACTACACTACGCTCACATCCAGAGTGCCTTTTATTTGTCCTCATGCAAAATATCTTTGCAGGTGTTTTGCTAAGACGTCTTCCCAATCCCCTTAGCCTTGTTCTGAATCATCCTCATGCATTGAGTAGCTTGGTAAATAAACAGTATGTTTTTATATGCCTGTACAAATGCTAATCCCTTACAGTCCTTTGCAGCTAGGTATTCCCTCCCTGTTTACCTGACTTGTCAAGAGCAGAGGGAG